>JALLPB010001231.1:0-10605 GCA_036939975.1 Cyclostephanos tholiformis | reverse complement strand
GGGGGGGGCGGGGGGGAGGAAGTCGGCGTTGGGTGTCTGTGTTGGCGAAGATATTATCTCTTGTGATTCTCGTGGTACCTATCATAAAGTTATCGATTTTTACGAATTCCATAGCAGATAAGAAACACATCGTTTTTTGAGAGAAACAAAAGACAGCATCTACACAATCAATCGTGTCCACAACCCGGCCGCCCCAGCCCCCACGAAGCGTCGAATGGGACGACGGACGAAGAGCAAAGAAGCTTACTACGGACAACAGCGAGGGCGCTGGACTATCATCATTCTTCATGCTAGTGAGGGTATTTGATCGAATGCAAGCAGAAGGAGGCTATAATAATGTGTGGCATAGGACTTCTTGTATCATTTCCCGCCGATGACAACAGCCAAAATCAGGATCTTCTCACAATTTTTAACCATCGACTTGCCGAATCTCTGGCAAGGCGCGGTCCGGATGTTCCCCTTGGGCAGTTGCATTTCACCCCCGCAAATGTCAGTAGCATTGTTGAGGTTGCGCCCGAAAAACGATGGTCGTTAACTCTTCACGCCAGCGTACTAAACATGCGGGGTGTTCACCCCGTGGCACAGCCGTTGTCATTTTCGATCCCTGACTCCTCCTTTAAATACGACGAGGAGGCACGGAATTGCGCTCTCTGTTGGAATGGAGAATGCTATACGTACGACAAAAACGTCGGGGGAGCGAACGAATTCAAGAATGATTGTAATCGTCGCGGCGATGGAGACATGATTGAGCTGATATCAACGACGGAAGAACGGTCAGATACGGTTTTGGTCACTGAGCTAGTACGAGAGGCAATCTCAACCTCGCGGCATTCTGGCCTGGGAGAGCACGAGGCCATTTCACGGGCAATCGGCCGAATACATGGAGAGTTCGCATTCATTTTGTTCGTCCGGTCGGCATCATCTGATTGCATTTACTACGGCCGAGACTGTATAGGCAGACGTTCCCTCGTCATTTGTAAATCTTCTCATGGCGTCGTGGCTTTGTCGTCTGTGGCGATAGAGGTTCAAGATGAACAACCCATTTCGAACAGTGATTATTGGGAAGAAATTCCACCGGGAGTTGTGTACAGATTGGACATGAGCACTGGTAAACAAACGTCCCTTCCAGTAGCTCGCGTTATCAATATGGATATACCCACCATTCCACGTGACCATGGTCTGCAAGTGAATATTATCGATATGGTGGCGAAGAATTTGCGAAACCTTCTCGACAGGGCTGTTCAGCGACGCGTGTTGCGGGCGCCACTTCCCAAATCACAATCAACCTCGGACGCATCTGTGGCGGTGCTATTTTCGGGAGGTATCGATTCAGTTGTTCTTGCAGCATTATGTCATCGTCACATTCCTTCGCATCAGCCGATTGATTTGATTAATGTTTCTTTCTATAATGATTCTGATCGTGGAAGGAAAATAACGTCATCTCCTGACCGACTGGCTGCGGTCCTCTCCTTTCGCGAAATATTGGAACGCTTTCCAGATCGAAGATGGATCTTTATAGCGGTGGATGTGCCCTATCTAAATGTCTTGAAACAAGAAAAGTACATCATGCAACTTATCGCACCGTTAGATTCGACAATGGATTTCAATATTGCCACTGCATTTTGGTTTGCAGGTCGTGGAGAGGGGAGGGTTTTAGATATGGACGAAATAGAAAAGGAAGCGAAAAAAATAGACAGTAACACAGTGGCGTTCAACGAGACGGCGTCAAAGCAACATCAAGAACCGCTACTTAGATTTTCAACTGGGCATAAAACTAACGTTGGCAATGAGTCGTCCAAAACTCTTCTATCCTGCACCCGTGACGGTTGCACTCGCAGTGCTTCTGAATCTTGTGTTTTTCAAGCATGTAAATTATGTTGTGGTAAATTCCAAGGCCCCATCAGCTCATACCTTGGTAAAAGAGCAATGTTATGCAGTGTCCACAATCGAATCAATGACCAACAAAGGACAAGCATTGGTTCAAAGATAGGTGCAAATACACCTGCAAAACGTCATGTATCCTCTTCACACTCTGCAAGCGCCGAAGGCAGCAATATGCATGGAAGTGTTGTGTCCCAGGCAAAGATCCTTTTATCCGGCATAGGTGCGGACGAGCAGATGGCAGGATATGGCAGGCATAAACAAATATACCAGCGCGGTGGATACGAAGCGCTACGAATGGAACTTCAAATGGAAGTCAATCGTCTCTGGACCCGCAATCTAGGACGGGATGATAGATGTCTCTCTGACCACGGTAAGGAGGGGCGTTTCCCTTACTTGGACGATGATGTTATGGCTTTTTTGGATGCGCTTCCATTGGAACTTAAGTGTGATTTGACGCAACCACCTGGAGTGGGAGACAAGCTCATTCTTCGCAAAGTTGCGCAAATGATTGGTGTGATGGTGAGTTTGTGAAACAAATGTGTATAGGTTTTTATGACAAAGGACTATAACTCCTTCTTTGACGTTGAATCGCCCATATTTGTTTTTAGGAGTGCTCCACTTTGGTGAAGCGCGCAATCCAGTTCGGTAGTCGTGTAGCAAAGGTTAGCGACACAAGTCGATTTGGAAGCGGTCGACTAGCGGCTGGACATAAGAAGATAGTTGCTGACAAAGGTCCGCGATGATTACACCCTGTGTGATAGGGCAGTATGGTAAATAAGGAAGTTGTGGCCGGCGTTAACGCTGTGGGAAATACTTCTCTTACTCGGGCCTTCTTGATGAGGTGGGCGGAATAAGGCAGAGGCTGAGAAGCCGCTGGGGATTCCTCAACCTCTACGTCTATTTGCGGCCACCTGCGATACCTCGAAGGATAAATTTTTCGCGAAGTTAAAATTTTGTCGAAGTTTAAATTCAGGCTCTCTTTTTTTCATTTTCGCAACAACGCAAAAACCAACAAAGATTGGTCAAGATGGTCAACAGCAATATAATCAGAGTAAGTCATTGGAACACGCCGGTCTTTCTCTCACTGGTGCCGCGCGATCTAATAATCGTTCCTCTTCATCCGCACTTCTTAGGGCGGTGGCCTCGTCGTTCTCGTGATTTGCTATGTGACAATGGAAAGGGTGTATACCTCCAATGTCACCGATAAAGGAAGAGATTTGAACGTTGAACTAACTGGAGCAGGCCGTGGATCGATGTACAATGTAAGCGTTGAGATGTGCCTTCATCGACGACAATCTACCCAGCCCTTCGGTCTGCAATCGACTTAACTTCGCTCCTTCCCTCTTTTCCCCGTTATCCATCCTCGAAGTCGTGTTTGAGTGAAAGCAAGACATTGAACAAGTTTACCTCGGTCAACCTTGCAGACAAGCCAGCAACCGACTTGAAGTACAGTTTCTACAACATTCACAACCCGGAAGAATATCTTGGCGGAAGTGATGCTGTTTTGGTTGAACTGGGACCCTACAACTTGAGGTGAGTGATTTCTCGCCCGTCCAGGCGTCAAAAAACCTCCAGATTGACAATGATACATTCGCTTTTTTTATTTCACACATTATTTGGGTAGGAAATACACCGTTGCATATGACGTAGCACAAAGTACGAGCTCTCTGACGGCTGCTAACCAACCGGATCCTAAAGGCTCTCTCGAGTATAGTACTGCCAACGCATACCTGGTTCTCGACAAGGATGTTAGGGCCACATCGAATCTGCAGCGGAATGCCGATTTCACCCTTTCGGTCGCTGAGAGCAAGGCGACTCTCTCTGCTAAACGATTGTTGGCAAATCACTTATCAATGACGGACATCATCACAAACTTCTCCCCGGATTACCTCTCTTTTCTAGGCGCAATGAACGATGAGGTTAACATGATCCTTTCGTTGAAATGCACTGGAGAACAAATTGCAAACATTGGCGTCAATGGTAAAATTCAATGTTCCACCGAGGAATTGGGAAATGTTTCGGCTACCAACTGCGCCTGTTGCATGATGGACGATGCGCTTGCACTTGCTACGTTGCAAAACAACGGCGTGCCTCCGGCATTCACAAATTGCAACTCGTACTTCAGCGATGACGGTCCCATCATGTCAACGTTGAGTCTATTGGCATCATATGACGGCGGCGCCGTGGTCAAGTCCAGTGGCGAAATGAAGTACGACGGATCAGGTAGCTCTTTCTCTTCCACATCGTTCGGGCAGACGAACATCTACACTGCATTAATCCAAAGTCACACCATCAATGATTTAATGTTTGGGTATCCATCAGCATACCTCGGTTGGGTAGCCTTCCATGCTCAAATGGCGCGAGCGAAAAAATCGTTGACATCGCCGCTCAGCTCGACGGAACTGTCAAAGCGCATGCTTACAGGCCAGATGGACGCCAATCTTTCCTTCAAGCTTGGGAACATTGCTGACTACACAAGTAAGGTGGGCTCTGTCTGCTACGCCACTTGCCTCAAGAACGGGAACTGCGAGGGTTATGCCCCCGGACGTCACGAGACAAGCGATATCGATAAGGTCAAGCTTGGCGGGATCAAGTGCAAACCTTACACTTCTGCATTCGAAGTAGTTGCGAAATGTACAGCCACCAATGCTGCTCTCCAACTCAATCCAAACGTACCGGGATATGAGGCGTGCATTTGTGCCAATGGAAGCAATGAGTGGTCGAGTAAGGGGTGCTGTCTGGCTGCAGGAAAATACAATGGAAGTAATCTCGAGGGTGAAGGATGTCTGTTCGAGGTGGCTGGAATAGTCGGTCCTAACTATTCCGGAATGGACGCATCCGTCGCCAATACAGTTGATCTCGGCAAGGCTCTCCGGAGTTGGATTGAGAGGGAAGAGTCAAACAGTGTATCTGAGTTCATGTGCCCTGCTGTAGGAACTTCACTCGATGAGCACAAGAAGTTTGGATACTACGAGACTTACGACGGAAGTAAGGAGCATATTACTTATTACAACACCGGCAACGATCGAATGCGCCAGGATGACATTGTCAACCCATCATCGAAGGAATACGTGTCCGCTGTCACCGGTGGATCTGGAAAATATTTCGCACCCAAGGGTCTGACGGCGAGGGTAGGCGCGAGCCAAATCAGTGACGGTATTCCCCAAAACGTAACTCGTCCTGTGTACGTTCCTGATGCCATGAAGCCTATCAATTTTGCATTCGAGGGCATTCGTGACAACGGTGTCCGGAATCAAATCTGCGGAAGGAATGCATGCATTGTCAGTGCGAGACTAAGACCCATCGCAACTGCTTTCAATATCAACAAGGCCGTGGCCGATGGCGCCGGACTTCCATTCGATGGTTTGCAGCCCGTAGGACATATGAATGGGCAATCAGTGACCGGTCGTCCCGAGTATCTGCACCATCCACTGTTCTTGTTCGGTGACACGCAGCTGTACACGCAACAAAATAACTCGTATGCTGAAACGGTCGATGGCAATGGTATCAAGATTTACCGTCCAAGCTCAGCTTCATCTCCTCCTGGCGCATTCGACCCTAGTAACATCGGATCGAATTATCAACTAGTTGACAAAGCATACGTCGATGCGCAAAAAGATGCCCTGCTTTCACATATTGACATCGAGGTTGCTACAGGCTTGGCTGCTCGCCAGAGGATGAGGTTCGGCGCAAGCTTCTCCATTTGGGAATGCAATCCATCCATCAATTTAAACTGCAAGCTAGCTGTAAAATCCAATGGAGCGGATTCTTGCTATGGTACTGCAGGTGCTGCAACATTCGAGGCGATGACGACAGCAGACAAGAATGATCTCAAGACGCTCGGCAGGAATAATATGACTTATCCCTGCTCCGCGGCGAATTTGTTCTCACCCCATGTTGTCGGAGGCAAAATTCTACCAATGTATTGGTATGAAAGATCCACGATTCACGCAACTGTTGATGAGATTGACGTCCTCGTCGCATATTCTGCTTCCTACAAGCAAGCGGGAGCCACAGTCATCCTAACCTGCTCACTGATTTTCATGTTTGCTTTTCTCGGCATGTGTATGCTTCTCTTGTGTCTTTGCTTTGAGCGAAAGCATTCCTTTATGGAAGGTGAAAAGCTAATTCCCACGACTCAACCTGCAAAGGCAGCAGCTTGAGGACTGAGGTGATGACTTCGTGCCCTTGCCTCCCATATACCGCGTGGTGTGGTTGGGATTATGTAACCGAGAAAATTAAATTAGGCAAGGAGCCAACTCCTCTTTCAATCCAGGTTACTACACTTAACTTTTTCATTAGTAAATAGCTATGACGGCACCTCCTTTGGAGTTTGTGTGTTGTTTAGTGTTCTACAAGCACGCCAAACTCTTTGTCTTTATATTCTTGGTCAAACAAATTTAATCATGTTAATTAATACATTTACTGACCCATCGCACGATTCTTGCCCTGCTCCACATGGGTACTAGCTTGACAATAATCTCTAAGCTAATATTGTTCCTCCCCGCGATGAAGCTCACGAAGCTTCCCAGGCTTGCCCTGATGAATTAAACCACCGAGTATTACCCCAAAAGCAACGCCTGCTCCCAAACCCAGGTCGTGATGATGCCGACGACACCCGCAGCCAACAGACAGTTGTTATGTTGAAATTCTCCAACGTACACCAACCCGGCGGGGTGCACTTGGGTGCATTGTCCATGCATTTGGTCATCATTCCATTCTCCTTTGTAAAATCTTCCGCTAGCGTGCTTGCACGCGCCACAACCATGACGTACACCATCTTTCCATTCCCCTTGGTACAAACTTCCATTGGCATTCTTGCACATGCCATAACCATGACGCTTGCCATCCTTCATCTCTCCCTAATACTCGTGTCCATCAAAGTAGTGCTTTGTCCCATTCATTGCATTGACACTTTACATCTTCATATCTTGTACGCTGGGGTCTCGGAGGAGTTGTATGCTGGGGTCTCAAAGAATGTGAGTAGCCCTCTTTCTTTGTGGTTCCAATTGCTGTGTTGTTTCTGTTTGATCATAGAACCAAAGACTCCAATATGGTGAAAAAGGTCTAGGTGACAGCAAAGTTGCTATATGCTAATATTTATGATCAGGTGGAAGAGGAGGATTGTTTTGATCATTTGTGGTGCCCTTCTAGGTATTGGAAGTTCTGTGTTCTTGGTGCCATACCAAAAAAGATTATCTCCTTGTTGGTCAGATCTCTGGATCATCAATGTGACCCTGCACCCCTGTCTTAGAGGTAAATAAAAGGTCCATTTATCAACCCAATCAATAAAAGTGGAGGGTGCATAGGGTCAGGAATATCATGGGGATCAATTTGGTACCATGGGGACCCTAATCGCCCAGGTATTCTATGAGCTACAGCCCATCATCTACTGATTTTGTTAGCTACCTGTTCACATTGAGCCGTCAACCCCAAGCTAATGAAGATGTGCAATCATATGGCACAGACATATTCCCACCATCATATGTATGCAGAGGATGGGTACTTAGGATGTCCTCAGCAGCCTAATATTGGTGGAGATATTTGGTTTGATACTTGATGGTTGGTTTGCAGCTTGACTTGGGGTTGGTGGAGTTGTGTTGTGTGTACCTAAATAAAAAAAGCTGAGTAAAATGAGATAAAATGTGATCAAACTGATTAATCATGGCTGCCACCATGGCTGCTGTTGCTGTGGGGCCACACTCCCAGTAACCAAGCATACAACAATCAACGAACATGATGTGGGACAGGTTTACATCATTAAAACTAGAAAAAATGTATTTATTACTATCAATATGACAATTATTACATGTCGCCATGACAACATTGTGTGACAAATATGATGCAATGATGGAACAATAGGCACTGTTTAGGCCAACAGACGAATTTGACGATGCAACTGCCAGCTCAATGCCCACATGTATGTTGGCATTGAGAGCTTGCTGGGGGGGGAAGGGGGGAGGGAGAGAGGAGGAAGTAAAAATGCGCAGACTCATCATGCAGTTGGGGTCACAGGTTTTTTTCACACAGCAATGTGCTACAGTCAATGCATAATAATTCCTAGAATATGTAAGGTACACCCACAATGTAGTATCTACAAAGACTAACTTGGGGGTGCTGAACACAATGATGCCCTCAAAACTGGCTGGGGGGGATCCTAAGAGGAGATATTGCTGTTTTTAGGGTATTTGCATTTAGTTTATATGAATCCTGACCAACAACGAGATATAGTGTTCATGTTTTTTTATTGTTGAGTCTCTGTTTCTCTCCTAAGTCCACATCCATCCCTTGTATCCTTTCCATTGGTGGGGAAGTGGAACTTCATTCAGTAGTGTAACACCCATTCCATCCAAGGGATGCTCTTTGCAAAGATTATGTGATCTCCACAACAGGAATAAGATTGAGGAGAAGCTTGAACATCATCAGGGTAGCATTTGCAACAACTTTCTTTGTCTTTTGGTTTTGTAGAATAAGCTCAATTGCCAACAATACCACAGAATGGGTCAAGGGAATGGCAACTTGTGTTGAAGTAGTAGTTATTATGTAGTGTTACTATCAGTCCAGTCACAATGAGAAAAGTCAAGCCCTTAACCTCCCAGCAGATTCCCAGCAGATAGATTCCCAGCAGGCTCCAAGTGAGCTTAGAGCAGATTTCATGTTTTTGTAGGTGTGAATAGTAGTAGAAAAAGCTAGCCCTACATTCTTGCATGTAGAGAGTATATGATAACCCTACATACTAGGACTTGATTTTTTGGGGAATGCGAGGCTGACAGCCCACAATTCACTCCCTCCAATCATAAGATTTATCCCCCCCCCTCCTCTGTGAAACAATATCACACTATTTATTTAGTGCATCACAAACCCAAATATGGCTGATATTAAACAAAATGACTAAACTGGAAGAACTGACCTGAGTGTTGCTAACTAAACTTTAAACTTAAGCTAACCTACTTTGGCTACTGATTAAACTGAATTCATTATGTTTAGTACTAAGTCCTATGCATGTTCATAATCAAAATTCTTTTTTTGTTGTTCAGATCCAGTATTGGATGGTGCAAAGGATATTTGTTTCTCTCATTTTTCACATGAGAAACAAACAATATTAAGCAATGCCCAAACTACTTTGGATGGTACGACTATCTACACTCTTGATTAAAATAAGGGGTGCCCTCATAAAAAAAATTAGCTAGCTTTAGGCATAAAACACAAAAGTTCTTTTTTTTGGCTGATTCCCTCTTAGATTTTCTTGTTAAAGCTCTAGGTTTGCTGACTGACCAACATTGTCAATTTTCCAAAATCCAACAAACCCCCTTTAATTCAATGTCATCAATATGCTCCCCCAGGCAACAAATTTGCTTTGTTGTTGCCTGTTTATGCACAAATAAACAATGCTATGACATCCCCATTGCCCCGGGGTGTGTCATGACATTGGTGGTTTTTGTTTTAAATGCAACCCCTATGGTGTTCTTGCTGCACGCAGCCAATAAAAGGTGATGCATGCACAAATGTGTGCACATCAATCAAAAAGAACAACAAAACCAAAACCAAACTGCAGGTGCATGGATGGGGGAGATGCAGTCTCTCTCGTGCTCCCTCTTCCAGTCTAACATGCGTGCACTCCCTTGTCTCACTGTGGCTTGAGTTGCACTCCTCCCTCTCTCTCTTGTCCCCCCTCTTGCCATTCAAAACTTTTCATGCGTGCGCTCCCTCTCACGCTCTTGCTTTTTGTGCCTAGAGCCATCAATGTCCTCCCACCTCCCCCAGAACAAAGGATCCGTCCAACAGGAGCTCCTCCCTATTGAACCAGCCTCCATAAGGGATTTGCATGGGCATTGAGAGCAATTTTGAGCATGCTGTTTAGCTTGATGTGGATGCTGATGCTGCCATAAAAAAGCAAGGGGGAGGCACCCTACTTTGAAAATGCAATGAAGATGCCCTCATTCAAGGGGGCGCCACTAAGATGCCTTCATTTGAGGGGGGTGCCATGATGATGCCTTCATTCAGATGGAGATACAGTGGTGCAAGGGAGCACGAGAGGCACTTGAGAGGGAGAGATTTCATGCAAGAGGTAAGTGAATTCTTGAGGAAGTGAATTGCTTTTTTACTGCAGACAATGTTTCTGTTGGGGGGTGGGGATGGAAAGTATGCAATATTGTTAACGATTTTTATTTATTTTGAGGTGATGTCCACAGAAATGGATGATGGTGAGGTGTGGCAGTGGCAGCTGGGATGCATCAGGGAGACTAAGGAGGGGGCAGGTAACGTAACAATCAATTAAAAGGCTGGGAGATGGCCAAGATGATGCCATCCATGACAAGGAGGAGGTGGATTGGGGAAAGGAGGGAAAGAAGGAGGTGGAGGAGGAGCAGAAAGGCGGACTTGTTTGCACAAATCAACTGCATGGCATTGTAAAAAGACTTCACATTTACATCTGCATCAAACCCCTGGAGGATGACTAGTTAAAAATTGCTGTAATTCTTAAAGTTGTTTTTATTGCAATCAAAAACGATGGATAAAAAGGACAATGGCAATGCAATAGTAGCCTTACCATAGTAGCTACTACCATAGTTGCATTTATCATCATAGTTACCTTTGCCATTCCCAATCCCGATCCTGATTCCGATCCCAATCCAATTTCCATTGCCATTGCCATTGCCATTGCCATCGCCATTGCCATTGCCATTGCCATTGCCATTGCCATTGCCATTGCCATTGCCATTG
>JALLPB010001230.1:0-13557 GCA_036939975.1 Cyclostephanos tholiformis | reverse complement strand
TAGCCTTGTGGCTCAGCCAACTTTAGGGGGCTTCCCCCTCATTTCCCTCAACCTCGCTGCAGGGATACTACCTACCTATATTATGTTAAAAAAATTACACGTGGAGGGAACATCTCTGTTGTCTGCTGGCCTCGTGCTCAATACGATTTGTTTCCTTTTAGTAAGGTATGGTAGTACCACCATACACGATGCATTTTTTATGTCATTCATCTTTCAATATTATATCCCATGAGCAAAATCTCACCAAGACGCCGGACCGAGGACGATGACGACGTCGTCGTCGACCTAACAATGCCATGGGGAGTATACGTCCCGCCGTCTTCAACAAACGGCGGCTACGTACGCATCGTCGACGCCAGGGGGAAGTCCTTCCCCTGCGGCTTCTCGCGGCAGGTCGGGCACGTTGTGGAAACCGCCACCGCCGAGACAGCCGGCGGGGTCGTCGGGGGGGGGAAGAAGAGGAGCCGCTGCGCGGCGACCGTGGACGATTCCCCCGAGTCGTCGCGTGCTGCTGTTGGCGACGATCGCTCGTTACTATCGCGCGAGGCGGAGGAGGAGGCGGCGATGGCATTCGTTGGACAGCAGCACGGAAGGAAGAGGACGGTTACTGAGGAGCATCTGCATCCGGAGGAGGCACTGTTCCTGCATCTACGTGGACTACTGAGGATCGTATCATCATCATCATCATCATCAAATAACGATGAAGAGGACGACGACGACGACGTCGGCGGGGAGGGGTCCGTGAAGGCGTCGGCCTGCAACGAACGAAGAGGTGGTGCCAATCATCCAATGTCGACGTTGACAACGCATGACCTATTCTTTGAAATGTTGCACGAAACTAACGTGTCACTCGCGGCATACCTGGCGTATGCCCATTTGCGTTCTCAGGGGTATATATTGGTTCGATACACAGAACGAAGGATGGCATTGCTGCGAGAGATTATGCAAATGAACGATGGCGGCGAACGCCCGAAGGACAACCACTCGTCAATTGCGTTGGATGATGGGGAGGAGACGATGCAGACTAAAAATGACGCGATATCTCCTCCTACGAATGATGTGGGGGGGGTGACGACATGTGACGAAAAATTGATCACCACGAGCGGGGGCGATATGGTAGCCGACGATGACCGCGAAGTCACTTCGCACAGCGAGGAGAAACACAAGTGCGGGGACGACGGAGCTACTTTAACGATCTCGAGCGAGGGGCGATTCAAATCCCGTGCACTTAGATTGAGGCTTAGCGAAGACGTGGCAACGGCGCCGACGCCATTCGTGGTGTTATCTCGCCGCGATGATGGGAACGGACGCGCGATGATACCGCCGGACGCGAGACTCGCGTATTACGCGTACAATCCGAATTCGCGCTTCAGGCGTACCAATCCTGGACTCCCGGACTTCGGCGTCGCCGTTATGCCATATAACGACAATCAACCGACGTTCGACGCGTTGTATTCCCTCGCGTTAATGTGCGAGAAGGACGCCGGGGTTGGCGGAGGTATTCCGCTACGAGTGGTTACCGTCGCCGACGGCGGCGCGGTCGTGGCCTTCGGCGTAACGAACGGCGAAGTCCCCAGTATTAAACGATCGAGCTATGGGGATAAGTAGCCACACTGTCTTCCGGCGTTAGCAAGAGTGTATAGTGTTTCAATCGAATGACAACACTAATTACAGTCAAGACCAATTTCCTAGCTGCAGAGGCGCTTATATTGGGCACGATACCGACTACGGAGACGTACTATCGCAAGGACGGTATGTTCTGTGCTTATTACGACCTCCCCGTACTATGGGTGGATCACTACGATAATATCGCGCCTTAGTTGCTCAAACGTGAATATCAACGGATGCATTCCCAGGGGAAGAAGTACACATTCGATACGCTCGCGAATCAATGATGGATCGATCTTGTCAGTAGCTATCGTCAGTAAAATGTGAATATTTAATTGTAACTTTTTTGAAATACCTATTCACTCAGCATTAACCCTAAAATATTAGGTAGTAAACGTCCACGGCTTTGTATCATTTTCATACAATTCAGGACTCACAAATAAATCCGATCCATCAATCTGGAGCAACTCACATCCCCGATTGACCTCGTTTGCACAATCGTGGATCGTCCTCCCCATTTTTGAATCGGGAGGGTACCCTCTTAAGGTTGGTCCTACTTTCTACCAATTTACGAATCGCCTCTACATTGGCATCAATCTATCCCCCAACATCGCCTTGATTATGAATGAAATCAGTCTCGACTATGAGCACGTCAATCTTGACCTTGTCAAAATCGAATGTCACTAGAACCTTGAGCTCGGATCTTTCCACGTCAAGACTAAAGAAATTGATTCTAGTAACTCCAACCTCCTCCAACATTACACTGAGGGGATGGCATGTAACATCGACCCCCTCCTCATTCGCCGAATCTGGCCGCGTCGATAGGTCGAATGCCGTGCCCTCGCCAATGGACATAAGTATTGTCGATGGCAAACCATCTTAATTGGGGAGAAACAAACGCCCTCCGGGATGATGACGGCACAGGGACGATTCTCGTGTAAAAGCTAGACATTATTGGGCTGGGCCTCGATGAGGATGCCGTCCCATCCAGCACAATATTCGAACAGTCTCGAATTAGAAAAAGTGATACCATCGAGTCTACCCATTTCCAAAAATATACCCTCTACTTGCTCCCCTTTGCCATTGCCTCGGCCAAGATGCGCCAACGGGCTAAAGCCAGAGAAGAATTAGTTAAAGATAATGCCATAACGCATAACTCAAAAGTTGTATTGATTCCCTCACCATCTTCACAATTCTGACCATTGATAAATCCATTTTCAGTCCATCCCACACTGCAGTTTGTAGATGAAAGAACTTTATTATCGTGGACAAAGTCCTTGCGTGGGTCATTGTATTTGTTCGCATCAGATTTCCACCTCTCTTCATTCGTGTGTTTTGTCAGCCCTGGTCCTCCATCGCTGGAGATGTCGCCACCAGTGCCAGTACTTGGAGTTGGTGGTTCCTTTGCTTGCAACGTGCTATAGAAATCCGCATATGGGCACGAAGAGAAACACGGCACCGAGGAACTCGCGCCGCGCTGACTTCCTCTTTGCCAAATTAAATTTGGTCCTCTTCATGGATGGAAGCGAGGATGAGCCTCGCAGTGAAATGTGGTTATCATGCGATTTTAGGTACCTATCGTAACTACTTAATCTTTGGTCTTTCTTGCACCTGTACATTGCTGTAGCTAAACAAGTCAACAGTGGAAAATATGGCGACACAGCCTCGAGCGGAATGAGAATAGCCAGGTATGATATTGATGCTTCCCCTCGCAGTGATGCGAGGTAAAAGTTCAATATTCGCGATGACGAGTGTTGATCATGACCCATTCATGACACGCTGCACCCAAACCCTTACCGGGGTACGACATTGGCGCATTCTCCGAGCACCCCCACATCCCCAGAATAGGAGTAAGATTATGCGTGGTAAATTCTCATCTATCCGCGATGATGAATTGCGAACAGAATACCCTTATGCGAGGGTGTGAGGATTGAGTCCATAGGGTAGATGTGGATAATGATAATATTCAATGTCAATTAATAGACTTCGACTGCAATTATGTGAAGTTACTACTATCTAAGCAAACTCCGCCGAAGAACATCTTCCATTAACCACTGGTCATCCCGTCCCCTTCCATATGTGACAACTCCACTTAAACTTGCCATCAGAGCCTCATACAAATCCAATTTGCCGACCAAGGAGTTCACATCGGGAGTACCATACGCCAGGCTCGCCATGGATGGTATTCCAGCCTCGGTTGTTAATAGTGACGACCATGACGAGAGCGAGGACATTTGACTAACATCAGTGGGCTTTCCGTTTTCAGTAATTGATGTTGTGACCATTCTTACCATGGATCCATTCCTTCCCGATGATGAGCTTTCTGATATCACGTCGCACAAACCGGGAAGAGTAGATGCGAGGAAGGTTATCAAATGGCATTGAGGAAAGTGGGTCGGCAACAACGAATTAGCCAATTTCTGCGGTAACGTCCCGGCGGTCGTCAGTGGCATGTTCGTGATGAGGGAGGATAGTTCTATAACCAAGGATATACGTGGAATAGCATCGAGGAGATGACGTTGCGCGAGCTTGGCATTATTGTCGTCCTTGTCCCCACCAACATTCGTGGCTTCGTATGTTGCGAGCTTCAACACAGAAGTGAACAAAGATGCCACTTCCTTCATCTCCACTTTCACGAGATCATGCAAATCGACATTGTTCTCCGTTCCCACGCTCGTGACCGAGTCTAACGAGCGAGCAATATCTAACACAATTGCAAGTGCCGCGGCAGCCACGTGAGCCATCGTAGGCGCGCACGAATAATCGAGCCGTTTCGCTGGTTGAAAGGGAACATAAAGCGGAGGAGTGGTCATAAAAATCGATGGATCCATAGTAACGACGGTGCCAATTCTCTTGGCGGGTGCAGCAATCCTCCATGGAGCCGGTAGATAAGGCAATAACATCTCCTCCTTGGTATCCAACAGGGATACCGAAGAATTGGAAGTTGCCGCCCACAAACCGCTCAGTGTACAGGGCGCCAATACCAACGATGTACTCCCATCCGGATCAGCACGATTGTCTCTTTCGCATGGTGAAATATCCCCGAACAATGTGTCCGCGACTGCCTTGGCCAAATCCATCGCGGCCCCCGATCCTAATCCGATGATCAACCCTTGACCCGATTCTGCTCCTCCCCCTCCTCCCCCTCCTCTCCCCTTCAGGCCGGCTCGTTTTGCCAAGGAAACTGACTCGTTCACGCTCGCCATCGTTGGATATGCGGAACTGATATGACATGGCACAGTCCGGAGGTTGAATTCGAGGGCCAGATGTTGAGCATTCCTCTCCACGAATGCGCGCGCCCTAGGCTCGTCCTGTTGCCGTTGGAGTTTGATATCCGCAACGGCCTTCGTCGATGAGTCGGGTGGGGGAGACGATGAAATCAATAAACATGGCGAGGATCGGAGATTGTCGACATTACGACGGATGTAGTCGCGAAGGGGTTGCAAGGCCGCCATGTTTGGATTGCTTTGTTACCTGAGGTGAGTATTTTAAGACGGCCAGACGGTGGTCGGGGCGGTCGCAAACCAGTTTAGATAAAATTATTATCTTCCATGTACGTCGACGACGACTACTAAGTAAAAAAATGCTACTCGAGGAAGCACTCGCCGGCAGCGGCGGTCTCTCCCCCCACGACGCGGCGCTCGCCCTGCTATCCTTCCTGCGAGATGAATTGCCCGCGGGGGGAGCCGGTGCCGAGCGACGGTTCATAGGATTATTCCCCCTCATCGCGGATCGCGTGTTCGGGGAGTGGGCGACGGACGACGACGGCCGCGCCGCCCACTCGCCATCATCGACCCCTCTCGTCTCCATTTCCCCCACGCACCCCACGGCGTCATCGTCGCCATCGCAATCGTCCGCAACGTCGAGGAAGAATCACGATTACCGACACGGCGACGGCGGATGGCTGTGCCGACGCTCGCCTCCGGCGTCGTTGGCGCGTCGGCGCACGCCGGCCGATGGCATCGGATCCTCTCCATCGTCGTCACCGTCCGCCTCCGCCTCGCAAAATACTCTGGAATTCGATCCGATAGTTCGACTTCTTCGCGCACCGACCCTCCTCCCATCGACATACGACGACGACGATCGGAGCTCCCCTCGCCGCTACGAGCCACCCACGCTTATCGACGCGCTCGACGCGGAATCCCGCCGTCGTCCGGACGCGTTATTTGGTTTCCCATTGGGCGCATTGTCGTCGGTCGTACCTCCCCTCATTGAGGACTGGAGGGAGTGCTATGCGATTTGGAACGAGATGGACGGGGGTGGGGGGCGGGGTGGGGGAGGGATGATGACGACGACGACGACGACGACGACGACGACGACGCTGGTGGGAACAGTCGGCAAGGAGAATGCCACCCGCATCCTTAACCTCCTCCAATGTCCACCCCATCGCGATCAGCGTGGATTGATGGATCATTTCCGTCGATCGTTTTCGAACAGTGGTGTTGCGGGGCAACGACAATGGCAGCAACGTCTCGGCGGGATCAGCGGTATGTCGCCCCCCCCCGCAGCCGCCTCCGCCGCCGCCTATCCGTTCACGCCATCTAGGTCGTCGCCCTCCCAGATGATGCCGGACTTGCGGACGCCGTCGCACGGACTCGTCCCAACGAGCGACCGCGGAGCCGCCGTTGAGTTAACGATGCTGGAATACTATTTATTTCTCTTCGTTCGATTCCCATTGTCGAATACGACGTGGTCCGACGACGACCGACCGTCGTCGTCGTCGTCACAGTCGCCCTGCTACGGACGTCGGGTGTACCGCCATCTCCTAGCGGGATACATCGATTATTACCTGCCCCACGGAGGTCGGCGATCAAGCTTCCGCGACCACACGTCAGAGCTATTCCTGCGATTGATCGTCGAGTTATGGATCGAAGGTCCAAACGTCGCGCCGACCACATCCGACGCCGCGTCGCGCCGCAGGCGCATGTTCGCATCGTCGACGATGATGACGTCACCCCGAGAGGATTATCCTATTCTGCGCGACTCGTTGGAACTGGCGCGTCCCATCTACCCACAGGTGTTCGTGTCCCCCCCCTCGCAGGTCATGGACGGGGTGTTGACCCTCGTCCGGCACTTGGTGTCCGACCTATCATTGAGGGAGCGGGTGCACGAGGTGTCGGCCCGATTGCAGCGAAGGCAGCGGGAGGAGAGGGAGGGGGTTCACGCTCGTGGCAACGATGGCGAGGAGGCGAACGACGGAGTTGGAAGCGGTCGCACCCCAGGGCGCGATGATGTCCCATGGCCGCTCCTCCCCGCGCTTGAGGTCGTGCAGCCATCGGTCTACAACTACATTCGACTGGGTCTGGCGTGCGGCTCCATTCACGACCGTACCTCTATGTTCCATTCAGCTTTGGAAACCTGGCTGGCGTGGTTGGAACCATGGCAATACGTGCTTAAGCGACGCGCGTTGATGCCTACTCGTCGAGGTGGGGGTGGCGGCAACGGGGGTCCTGGTCCTGGTGGATCAGCGGGGGATATCCTGCGCAATGCCGCCGCCAGTGTCTCGTCTCGCCGTCACGTCGAGTATCGCCCCTCGTATCGCCAGCCGAGGCCGACGTCGCCGAGCGAATACGATCCTCGATGGGAATCGTACGTGGTGTGCAACGCTCATTTTTACACGGTCCCCCTCGCCATCTTCCTGAGACGAGCTCGCGAGTTGGACTTCGCGTCGATAGGCGAATATCCCCGATCGTTAGCGTTGGTACAACGCGTTTTGCGCGTATATTCTAAGTGCGTGGTGAACGTCCTGAATGGCGTTTTGAATCCGCGCCGCGCCGATGCATTGACGACGTTGTTATTTGAACGTCACGGACGGATCATGAACGCTTACTGTCCTCCCACCACGAATTGGAAATTAAGCGACTGTCAATTAGACGTTACTAATTTGTTAGAAGAGCTGTACGGCCAATATCAGAAGCGACGTGCGGGAATGGACTTCCTCGAACGCATGGAGGCAAGGTTGAACGTGTTATCCGTAGGCAAAATGGGCGGTGACGAGGCAGCCCTGGAGAATATATTATCGCAGGTCCGATATTTGGTTCAATTGCCAATGGATTATCAGGTTTTGCCGAACCAGCCAAACGTCTCATTTGGAGTGTGGCGCTTATTGGGCTTGGGTTCGAAGGATGCTGTCGAAAGTTACTCTGAAAATTCATTGCTTTCCGTCCGCGGTCCCGACGGAAGGCTTACAGACTCAGGCCGACAACAGCTAAGCGCCGGGCTCTGTAAATGCGACCCTGTGTTGACTTACATCGGAGATCCTCTATTCTCGCGTGTCAAAACTTACGAAATCCCTGCATTGGTGGAGCTAACCGTTTGGATCTCCACTTACTTGAACAACAAGCTACGATTGACGGGACCGTCATTATCCCCCGGCGTGGGATTCGATGATGATGATGCGCTCTCAGAGCGTTTTCGGGAAATGAAACAGTACGAAAAAGTGAAGTTACGAATCAACTTGAGATTTTTGGCCGATAGACGAATATTGACGACACTTCTTGTCATATTATTTGCCCTGTCGTATGAGCGACCTTCGATTAAGTTGCCCTCGTTGAGCTTCCATCGCGCCGCAACGAAAAAGACCAATCGACGTGTAATCGGAGGCCGGGGTAAGGCCCGTCGGACGGTCAGTGACGGCGCGCGGCATATGGGAAGGTGACTGCAGGAATTTCACGCATACAAAAAAGGAAATGCCATTGCATTATTAGCTCTTAGTAGTTCCATTCATAGCCTCATTCAAAGACTCTACTGCCTTAGTAACGTCCTCTGCCGTGGTCACAGCACCAATAACCGCTGCACAATCCGCACCAGCTTCCCGCACCTTTTTTGCAGTGTGGGCATCACCGATGCCTCCAATTGCCACCAACGGAATATCGGGCGGTATCAAACTCATCCATTGGCGAACAGTCTCCAGTCCTTGCGGATCGAAATTTACGTCTTTGCTAGATGTTTTGAAGATTGGGCCCAAGCTAATGCTAATTACGAAGATGAAAATCGAGGGCCATTAAAACAAAAAAAAACAATAAGACAAGCGACAGACCATACGAAAATTGAGTTCTTACTAGCTCGGCCTCACGCCCAGAGCAACTGCCAATTCGGAGTAAGAATGAGTAGACACGCCTAAAGCTAGACCGCTTGAGCGGATCATATCAAGTCCACCGGCATCTACGCAGGAGGCGAGATCCTCTTGTCCTAGGTGAATGCCAAAGCACCCTCCCGCCTCGACGGCCGCATTCCAGTGATCATTAATCCACAATCGAACCCCACTCGATTTGCACAGCGCCTGAGCATGTTGGATGCGATCGAGGATTGTTGCGTAATCCGACGTATCCTTGAAGCGAAGTTGAACGTCGGTGATCCCCGGCGTCGATACGAGCCTTTCGATCCATTCGACAGTGTCTACGATTGGCAAGATCCTACCCAGCGTTATGGCCGACGAAGAGGAGGACGATGACGATTGAGCATTATAGTGGGATCGCATCCGAGGGAAAGAGGGATTCGAGGTCGAGTGCGGATTCAATTCAACAGTCGGGAAGTTCTTGTACGAATTTGGAAATCCAGTATGAACTACTGGTCCGGGACCCTTTCCGAGCTTGGTTGAGAGCGAATTGGCAAAAATGCGATGTAAACCTTGTGTGACGATTTATCGAGACCACCAAGACAGGATGCGCATAGAAAACAACATACCTGGACGCCGCGAGCAATACCTGCATTCACGTAGGCCTTAGCGATACAGCATGCATCGATGAGATGCATGCTGCAGAGTGCACCAACCTTTTCATCAAGGCCGTCATCACCATCATCGGATGAACAGCTCTCACGCTCCCTTTGTCCCATGGCCCACGCAGCGGCAATGGCCGATGAGAGGGTGCATCCAGTGCCGTGGGTGTTGACGGTTTCGTACCTCTCACCTCGCAGCCAGACACCCCTCGACCCGTCACATAGGCGTTGTCGATCTTTAACGGGTTTCCCCAGCTCTGACATATCACTCGACATCAGGAGGTAGTCTTGTGATGATCCAGAATGAACATCGTTCCCGTCCAACGATCGTCCTTCCTTCCCCCATCCTTCCGACAATGAATGTCCCCCCTTCATCAAGACTGCCCTGGGACCCATTGCCAGGATATCACGTGCACCGGCCTCGACATCCTCGGGCGTACGAAGTTTTCTTCCCAATAACTCCTCGGCCTCGAACTTGTTCGGCGTTACCAAATCGGCATACGGGAAGACCCTGCCAATCATAGCGGATTTGGCGGCGTCGTCGATAAGCTTGTGCCCGGACGTGGATATCATAACGGGATCCACCACCACCAGCGGCATTCGTATTATATTATTATCCCCCCCTCCCCCCTTGAGTTTGCGTATCCACCCACCAACTTCCTCAGCCATATCCCTCGTTCCGAGCATGCCGATTTTCACCGCACGCGGATACATGTCCCCCTCGAGGGCGGACAATTGCATTCGCAGGAACTCGACCGGAGGCGAATGCACGGCCATGACGCCGCACGAGTTCTGCGCCGTCAGACAGGTAACGACGGAGCAAACGTGACACGTCCCGCCGGATATGGAGTGTATGGCCTTGATGTCCGCTTGTATTCCGGCACCACCCCCGCTGTCCGAGCCGGCGATGGTGTACACGATCGACGGGGGTGCGGCATTATTGTTTGGAATTATTCTCGCCCCCTCGATGATCTTACCCCGGGCGTCGCTCAATGACGCGGCAAATGCGGCCGCGGTGACGATGTAGGATAAACATATCGAAATGAGGAGGAAATGGAAACAGTGGGTGAGGGCGGACATCATCGTTCCATCGCGTCCGTATGACGTCGAGGATATGATATTATTATGTTGTGGATATTATTTTTTAGGGAGATCTGCTCAAATACCCGCAAAATCGGAAAAAGTGATTCCACGGCCAGA
Organism: Cyclostephanos tholiformis; assembly: GCA_036939975.1. Classification (NCBI taxonomy): domain Eukaryota; phylum Bacillariophyta; class Thalassiosirophyceae; order Thalassiosirales; family Thalassiosiraceae; genus Cyclostephanos; species Cyclostephanos tholiformis. The sequence continues at coordinate 3,030 of JALLPB010001230.1, read as the reverse complement.
AGAGAAAAAAGATAAATTCACCGACACACCCATTTTTGTTGATTAAAACTTGTATTCACGAGACACACAAAATTCCTCNTCTGCTCATTAATGGATTCGCCAACAGCATTAAATGGAATTGGTGAATCCAAATCCCAAGGGAAGAAAAGGCCTCAAAAGTTTAATTTATAAGCAGCACATTTCGAAGCACATCATTGATTGACAGTGTTATATTTTAATATTTTGATTAATTGGTCTGTATGTGGTCATTTTGTGGCTCAATGCATTACTTAGAGCATAACCATATTTGTTTACTACACACATTATCCGTACATCCACCTTAACCATGACATCGTGGTGCCCCCCACCTTTGAGGCGCATTCTAATAATCAGGAATATTTGCCCCCCCCCCTCACCCTCCTATACCACTAGAGGAATACGCTCTTTCCGAAGGCGCTTATTGCTTCAGCAACGCCTTTTACAACAGCTCATTAGGCTCCTTGGAACAGACTTTATCGTCTCTGTCACAGTTGAGAACTATCCTCAGCGGCCACAAATTGTGACACTTAGACAATTGTTAGAGAGTAGTTGGATCTTTGAAGGTGACCTTCATTCCGTAGTTTCATCTCGCCGAAACCATTTGTACGTTGGAGGCGTTACTCTTCTCTCCACACCTTTACCAAGAATCGACAACATTTACATGGCAGTAAGCGATGCAGTTCATGACAACACACCACTGCAATATTATTAGAGGCGAACCGTATGATATGTTACAATCATAACTCATGAGCAGTTTATTTAAGTTTTTAAATAAAATGCTGCTTTTGGATTGTTCTATTTTAATTTAATGCTGCATGTGAATTATTAATTTTTTTTATTATGATACCTGTGAAAAGACAATAGTAAAAGATTCGTATTTTCACTGGTATCATAATATTTTGAATTACTAACTCACAAGCAGCATAATATGAAAAAATTAATTTTCCAAAGCAACATTTTATTTGAAGATATTATTTTTGTCATTATAAAATAATGACGTAAATAAAAACAGTTTTTGAAAAATGACGTTAATTAAAATAGTTCTTTGATAAAAATGACGTGTTTGAATTAATTTTTTTTAATTTTATGCAACTCGTGAATTATCAATTTAACATACTATGATACCTGTCAAAATGAAATCCGAAAGTATATCCCATCGTTGGAGTCTATCCTATCTGATATACTTCATAATTCAATTTTCAAAGGTGTCATAATATTATGATTTTTAAATTCACAAGCAGCACTAAATAAAAAATAACGTTTTTCTTAGCAGCATTTAATTCGAAAAACAATTTTATTAAACACGAACTGACATTAGTGGTGGTAAATGAAAATACAGAAAACACGTCCTGTACATGAAAACAAAATTTAACATTAAATGCTGCTTTGGAATAAAAAAATATTTTAATGCTGTTTGTGAATACAGAATAAATAGTGCTGCTGACGAATGATTTTTTTTAATTAAATGCTGCTCATGGATGAAGAAAACGAAGCTTATCCGGGATTGATGTGACAAGAAACCATCTCAACAATCGCCATAAAAAGACCATAGGGACAGATTTTGACCAATTTTGTGCTGCTTGTGAATTGATTTTTTCGAGGCCTATTAAATGCTGCTCTAGAATATATGATATAAGAAAAATGCTGTTGAAGAATTAAAAAAATAAAAAATACTGCTCAGGAAAATACAATTTACAAAAATTCGAATTCGACGCTAATTTCTCTTCAAAGTGCTGCTGCCAGATGATATCAGCGACCCAACTGGCTGTGGAATCATGTTTTCGAAAAAAGCAGGTATTTGAGCTATTTTTCCTATTTATAACCATCATGATAATGGTGCGCTCATCGTCAAATACCACTATGCTGGGCAAATCCAAACTCACATCCCCATATCCGAAGTCTTCGTTATGGGCAACTTAGCCTTCCAGGCAATGGCTCTTGGTAAAGAGTCCATGGCTGGGCACTGGTGCATGATATGCAACACCACGTGGCACCAATTTACGGATGACTGCAAATTGTGGACGATGGAAGATTTCATGAGATGTGGCAAGGATGCAGAGAAAAAAGGCGATCCAGTGCTTGGGGTAAAAAAAACCATGGTGGCCATTCATACCTTTGGCCCACTACATGGTACCCTTCTTCCACTCTGAAATTAGAATAGGAAATCAACTGCTAGATTAGTTACAAGCAATAATGCACAAGCATATGGCAAAGAAGCTCTTATAACCTTGATTAGCACACTTAAATGCATAATCATGGTGACAGCCAAAGAAAGGGATGACTGGGACAACTCTGCTGAGGGGGGGAAGAAACAAAATATTGTGATGCGGGCAGTGATGGCATACTCAAGGCAACATGCAATTATTTTGGAAAATAACAGCAAACAGGATGAACACACTCACCATGGCGACAAATCTGCATTGGCTGCTCTCAATCTCCATTGTACTCATCTTGTCCAGAAGCTGAAGAAGGCATGGTGTACCTTTTCTGAACAACAACTCACGTTGAAAGCAATTCAATCGGCCAAAGGAAAGAAAGAACATAGCATTGAGTCAAAGTTAATGTGTTGAAAAAAATAGGAGTCGAATTAAGTTCTTACCATGGGGGGTTGTTGAGCGGGATGGACATAAAGAAGGTCATGAACAATGCCTCCTACTTATTCAATGAGTCGGCGCTCATATTGAAGGAGGGTAAGACGCCCAGCTGCATCTTCATGGATGCAACACTCGACGCAATATACCTGCATTTTAGAGAGGTGTAAGCGCTTTAGGACGGGGCATTTTTGTTAGCTTGAATGATTAATCCAATGGAAGCGGTCAAAAACTTAATGTGTTGATGCAGCTGTGCATGGCAATTCTGTGCTGCATTGCACCATCACCCCCCAGGTGCACTTGATGCTCAAGCACGTCACGTGGCAAATGCAAAATATTTGGGGGGGGATTTAGGCAATAAAATGGAACTAGGTTGCCAATTACTGAGTAATTACTTAGTAATTCCTGTTGTTACTGTATT
>JALLPB010001229.1:0-10783 GCA_036939975.1 Cyclostephanos tholiformis | reverse complement strand
AGAGGGGCACGGGAGACGAGAGGAGGCGCTCGCAACCACCCAGAGTGTCCTCGAAAATGGACAGATTCTTGTTGATCTCGTTCTTCCTCATGAAGTGCATTGGAAGCCTGTCGATGGCCACCGAGAGATCGTACAGGGCGCGATTGGGACGGTGTGCGGAAGCAATGATGGCCTCGGCCTGTGTTGGCGATAGACGTGCGCGCAATTCCTGGCAGAACGCCGGCTCGTCCTCATCGGGGGGGGAAAGGTGACGCTTCATGGACCGCACGAAGGCCCACGTGAAGAGGCTCACTTGTCGTAGGTCTTCTGCCCGCCTTGCGGGGTCAATGGGGATGCCATCGTGGCCGTACCAGGCCGTGGCCATACGATTGAGGTCACGAGTGTGGTTGATGTTGAGGCCCCAGAATTTGCGCGCCTCGTCCCATCGACCGTACGAAGAATTGGTTCGAAAGACAAGGAGGAGTCCCAGGGAAGGCGAAAGCAATGTGAACGGAGTCAGGGGAAGGGTGAGCATGGGAAGGGAGGTGATAATTGCTTCATGCTGCACACCGTTCAAATCGGTGTAGCCACCGGTGACTCCATTCCAAATGACAAGGAATGTCGCAACGCCGGCCGTAGCAAGTACCTCCTTGGCGAGGCTCTTGTAAACGCCACTGTTAATCATCGAGGAGAGGTTGCGTAAGAACCTGTCGGACGAGCGGTGCTTCACCCACTCCTTGTGGGTGTACACGGTTCGACGGTACTTCCTTGACCCCTCGCCGTATGTCTCCTCGAGGACGACGTTGGTCGGTGGCGGGCCCATTTCGAGGGATGTTGAGGAGGACGAAGACAACGGCTGCGCGCGGGTAGTTGTCGGCGCGAAGGCTCTGGCATGCGATGGCGCTAGTGCCAATAGGAGGAGGGTCGATAGACGCATGATCGTTAGGTTAAGTGGATGGAGGTGGAGGTTGAGATGTGCGGAGGGAAAGGAAATTTTTTTTATGACCTATTAATATTTTACCTTCACCCCCCGCGGCGGCTCGAGCATTGACCTTCTAAAAATACTACGTCACCACAGAATTTCTCTAAGACTAAGCTTCGTCATTCAATTTCCTTTTGAGTTATTTACAGTATACATTGTGTGGGCTGGCGAAGTGTTTCTAAAACATAAATCGACGAAGCGGAATTACTAACACGTCATCATGACGTGATGACGTTGTTGGTGCAAAAAGATTTTGCTCCCTTTGCACAGGGATGCAATCGTCATCTTCAATAGATTCCATAATATTTTATTATATTAGCACAAAATTCCCTCTCCCTTATCTACGTCCCGGTTACCCTTAATTAACGCATCACCATGATCCATCGTTGGAGCGCGGCACTCGCCATGTTGGCGGCCATCAGTGCCCCCTCCTGCACCAACGCATTCGTCGCCACTAGCCCCCTCACATCACCCATCTCCATCGCTCCGTCCTCCCTCTCCCGCTCCACAGCGCTCCACATGGGTCCGCCCGTGGACCCCGCCGCACCGATCACGGAGCGATACGGCGAGGGATCCCGGAAGTATCGCCGGACTGTTTACACCCACAAGGATTGGGTCAAGCATCGGTCGTCGGATCGGTTCGTCAAGAATATCCAGACCCTCTTCAATTCGGGCATATACAAGCAAGTCGCGAACGAGGTCTTCATAACTACGAGCGTGGCCGTTTTCGTTTGGGCGTGGAATTTGCTCGTGGGGGGGTACCAGGATTTGAACGGTGTGATGCACGATCCCATCCTAAAAGAGAGTTGGGCGCTCATGATAGGCCTTCCATTGACCCCATTCACCATTCTTACTCCCTCGTTGGGTTTGCTCCTTGGTGAGATTTTCCTTGCATGAGAATAACAAGGGTTGATTTTTTGTATAAATTATCTTCTTCTTCTTACTCGAACTTATCGCCGGGTTTCCGACATTTTTAGTCTTTCGCACCAATTCATCGTATGGTCGATGGGACGAAGCGCGCAAATTTTGGGGTCTCAACATCAACCACACTCGCGACCTCAACCGCATGGCCACGGCCTGGTACGGAAACCAATCCGAGTGGGATGGAACGGAATTCATGGAAAAGTCAACGGAAGCTCTGGCACCGATCGACCCGGCGGAGCGCCAGTACCTCCTCGGTCAGGTGAGCCTCTTCACTTGGGCATTCGTGCGGTCAATGAAGCGTCATCTCTCCCCCCCCGATGAGGACGAGGAGGACTTTTGCGTTGAGATTAGGGCCCGCCTCACGCCATCCCAGGCCGAGGCCATCATCGCTGCCGCGCACCGGCCCAATCGTGCCCTGTACGATCTCTCGGTGGCCATCGAGAAGCTCCCCATGCACTTCGTAAGGAAGAACGCTATAAATACCAACCTTTCCATCTTCGAGGACACTCTGGGTGGTTGCGAGCGCCTCCTCTCGTCTCCCGTGCCCCTCTTCTATTCCCGCCACACCGCCCGATTCCTCTCCACCTGGCTCCTGCTCCTGCCCTTCGCTCTGTATGAGCCGTTCGCGAACTCGTGGAATCACATTATGATGATACCCTCCACAGCTTTTATTTCCGTTTGTCTTTTCGGGATCGAGGAGCTCGCAACCCAACTGGAGGAGCCATTCACCATCCTTCCCATGCAGGGTTTCTGCGACAAGATCGGAGCCTGGTGCGACGAGATCGTTAGCTGGGCCGGCCAGGGCCAGGACAATTCCGCTGATGTGGTGAGGCAAAATTTGGAGTCGATGGCTCCGATGCGTTAGATCATGATACGGATGGGGATGGTGCCGATTCCTTCGCCTTTTAACTTTATTGGAAACGATCGTGGGCGTAAAGAAATCTTTAGTATTAAATTTAGTCATTTTCAACTGAATAATCTCCCTCGTTGCAACCAGTGCTGTCTTTGGCCCTCCATTTATTCTAGACCCCTCACGGTTGCCTTGGGAAGAGATACTATTCAGCACATAAGAGAATAGGGTCAGGACTGGCACATTCAGTGGGCTTGAAATTGTAATACAGAGTAGCAGTGGGCGCCATTTTCTTGTCAAAAGCTGCATCAATGCCACATTCCTTTAATGTATGATTATCATCCCGCAGCTCGTTCGTTTCCTTGTAGCTGTCTTTGCATAGCGTGAGGCTTTGAATATGCCCACCATGCCATTTCTTGATGACCTCCTTTACTGTATGGATAGTCGTGGACGAGTGGAAAGTCCTCGAAAAGTCCATGTAGCTCCAATCAATTAGCTGCATCAGTAGTTTGTTGGTGAGAAATAATGAACGTTAGTCGATATCTACACACTCGTGCGGTCTCACAACAAGAGCATACCTTCAAGTCCAACTTTACCCATCCTTCATTTACGTCCAATTTAACCCAGCCCTCGGATGCCTTCGGATCTTCAATAGGGGCATCGCTGTTACTTCCTCTCGACTTTGACATTTCAGTTGATGCAGGCACTGGGAAGGTGCAAGGCAGAAAAACCTTGTAAAACTTGCAATGGTGGCAACATAATTTCGCGCGACCGCGTGGATGGGTGCGCAGCATATTGAAATTTACTTAGTCTTTTTGCGAGATTAAGCTTATCATACTAGGTAGTTCTTTCCCTTCTCTCCTCTTCAGAATATATCTGCGTCCTAAAAACGACCTGAGCCCAGCGGACCCAATTACTTGATGATGTTTTGGACCAGACATTTGACCAAGAGTGGATACTTGGGTATGATGGTATGATGAATTATAGTTTGGGGTGGTAGGCCTACCTGAACGATCCGCGAGTAACCCAATATTGTTGCCTTGCCGTTGGAGCTAGGCGCGCGTTCATCACTTCCGTGAGTTGCAAAATGGGATCGTTCTTTATCTCGATATGGTACTCGATACTCGACATGGTTGTTGGCGTTGGGAGTTGTTGAGATGAGAGGTGAGATGATGGTAAAAAAAAGCGGGAGAGTTCGCGCCGTTAGTTACGTGCAAATCTGTCCCTGGCTTTTTTGCTTCTTCTCCATCAATCAAAAAATGCGAGAACTGTCTCCTACCTATTATTTCGAGCGTTATGGTGCATCGCAATATTATGGTACACTTCGCTCCTCACTTGGCCGCGAACCGGAAGATGTTGTGTCCTTTTTTGATTATTGCATTTGCACTACTCATACCTGGAACTAGCGGTTTCACAGCCCATCCTGCCAGCCAGCTGACGCGCCTGGTAAAGCCGAAGATTACCGTCACGAAAATCAACGCCATCCCAGAATCATTTACTAACAACTTTGAGGATGCCAGGGGTTTCTTTTATATTTGGTTCTTCGGCGGATCGGGTGGCGTAGGCGTTGCATTGAGGCAGTTCCCGCAGCAATATGAAAAGTTTCAGCAGGTACAGTCCCTGAAAGATGATGTCCCGACGTTGGGAGGGGACACGGTGGGCATTTCCCCATTATGTCTGTACCCACGCGATTTGAGAAAGGCTGATTTGGACAAGGTGTTGAACAACAAAATGACAGTCGAACAGATGGTAAGGATGGGTCCTAAGCCCAATTATTTGAGTGAAAGGGGATACTTGTGTTTTCCGTCGTTTGTGGATGCAAATAAGTGTTGTAATCCGCTCACTGTTCGGGCTGTCTTCGATGCCATGTCAACGGGGGACAATGTATCGCCAGATGTGGCTCAATCAAAACTTGACGAGTTTAAAAGCGACGAGAGTTCTGATAGAGCAGCATTCAAGAACTCATTACTAAAGACGAAATTGGCCGGATTTTCGTCGATTGCATTTTTATTATTTCTGCTCGGGCCAATCATTGGGGCAACGTGTCTCGAAGCGGCATCGGCTGGATGGTTTCCAGAATGGCCTGGAAATGACAACTTGCCCTGGAGTTTGGTGGTCGGACCAGGATTTTGGACTATACCGCAGTACTGGATTTAATTAGTTGATGTATTTTCTACTTGACACGCAGCTATTCATGTTTCATCAATGAATGGGGGAGTTCATTTGGGTTATATCATTGCTCATTCCTGTTCTCGTGTCTTTTATTCCTATCTCTCCAACTGATCCTTCCGTCATAATCATGTCACCCAACTATCTTCAAATTGCTTGATTACCAGATACATCACTGCGTACTAGAAAACTAGCGAAGAACATGTTTTGACAACCGATTTTGCCAGGCACCATACAAAGGTGCCAATACTCTAGCATTTGTGCTATTCAATTCTCTCGAGGTATTCAAGCGATAATATAAAACATCATTGGCTAGTCTTTCCCCTCGCTCCTCGAGAGAACTCCTACATACGTTTATTGTCCATTTTTAATATGAGAGGTTTGATAATAGAGATATTGGAGCGTTCCCAAAACTCTTTTTATGATTTGTGTTTTTTACGCACAAACTNGCCATCGCGCTCGCGTCAGTCTTTCTCTTCGGGATCGAGGAGCTCGCCACCCAACTTGAGGAGCCGTTCACCATCCTCCCCATGCAGGGCTTCTGCGACAAGATCGGAGCCTGGTGCGACGAGATCATCAGCTGGAGGGGACAGGGTCTTGACGACTAGGATGCGGAGGTCAAAGAGAATGTGAAGTCGAGCCAGCTGTGATAGTGCCTAATAAATCTGAAAATTAAATAATTACTGATTTCTAGTGTATCAGTTATCGATTCCCCTCTCGTCTTCGATTCGCCATGAGGACTTGTTCGATAGAGACGACACGATGTTTACTAAAGCAGAGATTTTTGTTTGACAGCGATGGAAACAAAGAATAATGAGAGAGGGAATAAGCCCGGAAATTGTCTCGATCTCATGCACGCTCTCTCTGCAGATGAATAAGAGATTAAAACGCGACTCTCATCTTGCTTCACTGGAATACGTCCTTTGCCTTAAAAGTTACTTTGATCACGATTTGTCAAGATCAACCTATTCTCTAGGCCGTATCTGTTTCCATATCGTTATAGATTGCCAGTCATGACGCACCATTCAAACTGTACTACTAACATTCCACAGCAAAACGTTAAATTGAGAAGTTATAGTCTTAATCACAGCTTACAAAGCTTCGCATGATGGCTCAATTTACTACCCAAATGGGCAAGATGGCCACCGGCAACTGCTTGACCTATCCCCTCCATCCCAGAGAACAAGGTGATCTGTAATTCCTCGCTGTCACGCACCAAATCGACCATCGATACTGGATCTTTGGATTTCAAAATCAGAAGGAGGGCCTTCATGTTCACTTCTGCCATATTAACCTCTCCTGTTGGTGCGCTCTCTTGCTCTGCATTCGAGCCCTTTTCCGCAGCTTGTGTCTGCTGAACAATTCTGCTTGAAATGACTTTGAGAAATTTTGCAAACATTCCATCGCGGTATCGGAACATAACGATTACTGGTCTAATTAGACGCATCAAAACATGGAACTGATCTTCGGGGTCATCCAAACAGCTCGACCAAAGCTTAGCTGATAGCTCAAATTGATCGATAATGGAACCAACGAGAAGGGAGTCAAAATTTTCATCCAGTTTCAAGTAATTCGGAGCCGCATAATCTGATTCGATCCCAACCGATCTGCCAGTGAGTACTTCATCCCAAACGAAGGCAGAGAGGATGGAAGATGCTGCTCGTGCTTGAATGAGTTGTTTGACGGCATCATTCGTAACGACCGAGGTAGAAGAAAGCCACTTTCGCAGTATCGGACATATCATGGGTAAGACTTTCTCTGATGGTTGGTCACAAGAAGATATAAGGAAACGGCACAAGCGTTCGACGGATTCATCGTAGGAAAATTGATCTGTCGCTGTACCTATACCTTGGCCTACCGTTCGTCGACGTAACACCAACGTGCTGTTAGCATGCTCGACGCCGCTACTATCAAGCAGGAACGTGAGGTAACTTGGCATTGGCATAGTTTTCCTCAACGAAGACACAACTTCAATGATGTACGTTGCCATACTCTTGGCGATATAAACAATTACTCCGTGACCATCGATTGATTCTTGTCGTGTAAAAGATTTGCAACATATGACTGACAATGACTTTACCAAAGCCCCTGAAGGACTCTTTAACAAACCGACAAGCCCAACACACACTTTTTGAACACAATTAGGAAGTCTTTCGAAGATACTCGGCATTTTCTCGTTGGCAGTGTACAGCACTTCTAACGAATTCCGCAGGCCTAAGCAGAGATCATTAAGAGCCCTATTGATCGGCAAGACTGAGTCATCGTCTATCCCGATAGGCGACCACTGCCGAGCTAATGATACCAGGGACGCAAGAACATGACCCGTCTCATTTGGTTGCCTTTCCTCCCATGATGCGATGTATAGTGGGAGAACCGAGGCCATCTGTAAAAGCAAAAGGTAGATTTTTTCGTGGTATTTGTACCGGTTGAAGCTGGCTGGATCCAGCATGCGATCTGCAGATTGTTTGATAAGAGTCGTTAGGAGCATTGCGGCAGTCCTCCCGGCTGCAGTTGGCGCAAGCTGTTTTATCTTTTGTTCAACTTCGCCAGACACTGATGTGGTGTAAATGTCACAATTCTTCCTATTCTTTTCTCCAAATGTCAGCGGAAACACTAGACGAGGAAAGAACGTGATTCCAAAGGATTCAAGAAGCTCCTGCCGCTTCAACGGGTCGACAAGCAGGTAGTAATTACTGCTACTTCGCAGGCCATGAGGAAGGACTAGCTTCTTTACCAAATTGATAAGCATATTGGCTGCGACTTTTTCAGAATTATCCCCAGTTGCAGCCGTAGAATTAAGCCTTGGTAGTATATATGAAAATACAAGATTAATCCACGTTTCTGTGTCATCTTCCACCAACTGTTTACCCCCACCCAACTCTGCCAAGGCTGAGCATATACCTGCATTGCTCAGCTCATATCGTGATGAAGTAACAGCATTCTCCATGGGACAAATGGGAAATGATTCCATTAGAAGTAACAGTGTCCTTTTCACAGTTGCTCCATACGCCATGAGTAACTCCTCTTTATCTTGAACGTTTGAAGTTTCCTTCTTTTCACGTTTTTGAGGTTTAGATGGCATTTGCAAAGTCTTATTCGATGTAAACGAAATATGTTCATCTAGGAGCAATTGGTGGGACTGGCAATGTTGATGAACTAACCGTATCGTGTGGATGAGAACGTCAATAGCATCAAGATCAGAAGTTGAGATGATGACGCCATCTCTATCATACGAAGGCTTGCGCCCAGAGTGCATCAGTTCAACGAATTTCTCGCGAAGTATTTCCAACAGAGCTGTAAACCTTTGCACTGCTTCTAATGTTGATATGTTATCTTCTGATAAGCTGAACTGGCTGATGACTCCGCCTTTATCTAAATGCATATCATTTTGAATATCTTCAGTTTCATCTAGCGACATTACAGGCAAATCAAAAATGCTGCGTATTGGTCTGAGTGACACATCGTTAATACTCCCAAATCCGCGGAACAATAATAACGAATTCGCGCGAGCACTTCCACCAACCAAAAAAGAACATTCAGCTGAAACATGCAAGGAAGGATCGAATCGGCGGCTGATGTTGCTGTTATTCTGATTTGAGCTGAATCTCTTTCCTCCTGCTGCTAATGATGAATTCAGAAGGAGTGCTAATGAAAGTAAGGTTGAATCACTAGCTGCTAACGAGGATCTGATAATCCATCCTGTAGGTTGTGTTGCTTTAATTCCATCTCTCTTTTTTTTCTTTTTCGGTCCACCTTCTTTTGAGCCTGTGCTATTTCTTCCACGCCCTCCAAATGACAAAGATGAGAGCAATCTTTCCAAGGATGGAATAAATAAGTCAACATGCTTTCCCATCTCTAATGACATTGCTGAGATCCCGCCCTTCTTCTCTAACGACGAAGCCAATGATTCATACGAAGGAGATGGATCCGAAGACGCCAAGATCCCCACAACCACAGCGCCATCCTTTCGAATGTCATAATCCAGACTATTCAGTGCCGAGGAGGCATATGCACACAAGAACGGCACGAATGGCGCCAGACACTTAAGATCCGAATGTTCAACCGACGATGAGAGATATGTTATCATGTCTCCAAAAAGATTAATGGCCAGGCCACGAACATCATCATCCTCGTCGAGCCAACAACGACACATGTTGGGTAAAAGCGATGGAAGATTGGCGTTCAAAATGGACGTTCCGAGAGTCATCCCCAACGAAGACAACGATTGGACCGCATCTCGGATGCCTCTGAGACCCGATGCCCGTACCGCGGGGGCGTGATGACGTAGACTCGCCTGGAGTGTGGAGAGGGCATTCCCCCTCGACGATATCAGCTCCATTCGGGCTGCCGCCGAAGCGAATGCGGCATCCTTCTCCTGCGATGATTGGGTCGATGCGTACTTGTTCTTCTCCAGCGAATGGTCCTGGGAACGAACCGCCACATTTGCAGTTTTGAAGGTGGTGTCCGTGGCATTGATCCTCACCGGGGCGCGTTTACCAACCTTGGCCTTTGGTCTTTTCTTGAAATCTCTCACGGGAGGAGCCATGCTTTTTCTGATGATAACTGATCTCCTCTTGAGGAGCTGGGGACAAAAATACTTATATTATATTATGTCGGAGGGTGGTCGAGGGCGCTGGGAGGTGAGGAGGGCGTCTGTCCTCGCCCCAAAGAAATGTCAGATGCAAAACCGAAAGAGTGTGAGGCGGCCACCTAGGTAGTACCATACTCACATTATTTTGGCAGCATGTGTTGTAGTTATCATAATCTCTAAGAGTAAAGAGAGCGAGTATGGCAACTCTCCCATCATTTCTCCGACTACCATTTCTGGCACTGATAATAGCAGCTTGTTATCGTTCGGCTCACGCATTCGTATTCCGCTCGAGTCTTTCGCATCCAGCGTCGTCTAGGCCGTTCCTAAACTCGGCGAGTTGGGCAACACCGAGCAAGCGCAAATCATGGACCGCCCGAGAAAGAGACGCCATTCTAGGCCGTGATGGCGAATACTTCAAGCTGGATAGGGTGAAAGGTAGGATAGAATTCGGATCATCTAGTCGCATCCAGACTAATCTCGACGGATCGGACGAGGCCTCAGTTCGTCAGTGGCTCGCCGACGACAAGCAAATCGCTATGAGTATTTGGGATCCAAAGTTGATAAGGGAGGTGAAACCCAAGGTCTACCGATTGAAGCTGATGACTCTCATGTTCGTTACTATCCAACTTTCTCCTCACGTTGACGTTCGAATGTGGACAGACGAAAGGGGTATTTTCAACCTCGAGTCAGTCGCGTTCGATCCCAACATTCAATTGCTACCTGGAATAGGCGTGTCCGCCGACTCTCTGGGCATATCCATCGACGTTGTGGGCGAGCTTTACCCATCGAAAGACGGCAGAGGAGTGGACGGTAAAATTGGGTTCGTTACTTCTGGTGAGCTTCCACCGCCTATGCGGCTGCTTCCCGAGCCAGCTTTGAAATCCTCCCTGAGCACCATCAATAGAACCATTTCCAACTTTGCAGTGGGCAGTTTTCAGAGCGGAGCTCGAACGAAATTCCAGCAATTCTTGCAATCGGAAAGGCCCATATCGCAGAGTTACGATAAATGAAGCAAGTTCTATTGATCTGTTTATTTCATGAACTCTGCGTCAGGAGAAACCAATACAGTTGAACGAAGTCCTCGTAGATGCGCAGACGAAGACGATTACTGATAAACTAGGGATCTTTATCAAGGTTATTTATCTCTCTATAAAGGAGGTTCTGTCCCCTCCAGCCCACAATCTCGTCGCAGTTCGCTCCGATCTTATCGCAGAAGCCCTGCATGGGGAGGATGGTGAACGGCTCCTCAAGTTGGGTTGCGATCTCCTCGATCCCGAAAAGGAAGACC
>JALLPB010001228.1:0-10616 GCA_036939975.1 Cyclostephanos tholiformis | reverse complement strand
TGTGTTGCCGAAAAAAGAAAAAACCTACTATTCCTACGTAGAAAATCTACGGAGGAATAGTTTTTTGTCCCGCCAGAACGGACTTAGCTGTTAAGCTGTTAAGTGATTTGGTGATCCGTGATGCAGAAAAGTCAAGTCTATTTCTTAAAGATCAGAAAATCAAGTTTAATATTTAGACTTGACTTTTTGATGTTTAAAAAATAGACTTACCTCTCATGTAGGAATCCATAGACATTATACTCAGTCCCAATTTAGACTTGACTTGTTGATGTTTAAAAAATAGACTTGACTTTTTAACTATTATTCAACCTAAGTAGCTGTTAATACTTAACGAAAAAGCTTCAAATCCCTACATACTACTACCCTGTCCCATAATTATGCGTATTTTTTGATGTACAGACTGTCCCATAATTATTCGTATTTTTTAATACTAATTCCTAATGGATTCCTATGTAATGAATCATTTGCCGAAATTTATTTCTTCTTTTTTTGTAAGAAAAGAACCTTCTCTCAACTCTCCACACCTCTCACACATCTTGATCAAAATAAGATGAAAAAAGTACCGTATGATAAGTTTTGTGAATCTTAAGATACGAAAAGGGTAGAACATGTCATTTGTTTCATTGGCACACCAATTTTTTTCATCTGGGCTCTATCCTACAGGAAAAACATTGTTTTAGGACAGAAGTTGGCTATATCACTATTCGATTCAGCGCAAAATTTAGCATTTTTTATATGCTTGGACCATCAGCTGAAATTAACACAGCCCTTAATGCTGAATTTCTATGAAAAAATACGAATAATTATGGGACAGAGTATTACTACACAATGGTTGATTTCCATCAAAGACACAAGTCTTACAAAGAGCACACCATGCTGCTGTGGTTGCAAGCATTTTTTTCTGAGAGCAGATGCATTTTTTTCTGAGGGCAGTGCCACAAGCTCTCTTGAAATAATTCACCTAACAATGTCAAGTCCAACTGGCACAAAGGAGACTGTTGCATGCTGGGGCAAAGTGGACACAGAAGCATTCCAAGAGTATGTCAACAAAGGCTATATTGACATCAACAACTGTAAGGCTACATCGAAGCCAATCAAGTCAACCCCAAGTGCAAGCGCTTTGCCGCAAGGAGCAAACTCAACTTCCTTGACAACTACTGGAATGTCGCTGCTGATCTTTGTCGAGAGAGAGAGCTAGGAGGCCAATGAGAAAGTAAGTTCTTTGTCTTTCTTTGTGTTTTGTCATGTACACCCTCCTAACAATACCGCAAAAATCCGCTGAAGCTACAGCTGTCACCACCGATGATGATGACAAGGAAGGAGAGAGCATTGATGACTCTTCGGAAGGAGAGGACAATGATGACAATGACCTGCCTGACATGCCACCCAAAGCAAAATTTGCCGCCGCTGCTGCCAAGAAAGTGCCCGCCAAGAAGAGTGACAATGTGGATGACCTCATTGATCTTCTCCAGGGAGCCAGTGTGTTGAAGAAAAAATGGCTCTCTACTCAACCGCCAGCAGGAATCCATACATCATTTGTACTGTCCTTGAAGATTCCACCCATTACATCTGATTAGGAGCAGGTGCTCTCAGGCTCAATGACACATTGGCCCAGGATGGCATGAGCATCCACATCCAGAGAGGGGTGTTCTCATCCTTCTTTGCAACCAAGCGCTTGCGGATGGCATGGGGCATTCCCTACGATGGAGACAGCAGCCGGGTCTCTGCTCACCATCAAGCTTGGGATGATTCAAGAAAAACGAGAGGCCATTAAATGGAATCATTTTTTCCAATGATGTTCAGATCATCAAGCTTCCTCTCAAGTGCTCTGGACTGGTTGATCAATCAGCACATGAGTTCATTCCAACAGGGAATACATGCAGAATCCTAGGACGCATGAACATTGATGGTACTCGTGATCCTGATATTGTTGTGCACCTTCAATTTGTTGCTGTTGAAACCTTCAGGGTGTTGACGGTGGAGCAGTTAGAGAAGGAGGCGGTAACTGTTACTGCACAAAACTGAGACATCACGAACGGTTGATTCTGAATGATTGCTTTTGTCCTAGCCTGTTTTGCTTTTTATTGATGTTACTTCATAAATTAGACTACATTTAGACCAAGAAAGAAACCACTGCTAGTCCCTCAACTCCATTATTTTTTAGCTATCGTAGGGAAAATACGTACTCTGATACATAAGTAGATAAAATACTTCGACTTCCGACCCATATTTAAGGAGTCGATCAGACGATAAGACATCAGACGATCAGACTCATGGCGGCCGACAAAGGTAACAACGGCACGGGCACGACGCCAATGGCATCGGTATCAGTCGCCGCATCGTCAAATATAACTGGTGGGAACAGACAATTGTTCTTTCCGTCGTTCAAAATCAAGCTCCTACATCAGCGCACGTCCCTCTCGTTGGCATACGATCGCGCGAGGGGATGGGGATATCAGGGGGAAACCGCCATGTACGTTGTCGCGATGGATGCCAAGTCCGATGACAATGATAATAACGATAGTAATGGCGCTACTACTACCAAGGGAGCCTCCGATGATTCCGTCGATCCTAATGCAAATGAATCCGGAAAAAATCGCGAGCGCGAAAATGAGGGTCATGTCAACGACGGTGCGTCGTCGAAGACAAGGAACGGATGCGCCACCGTAGGCTCCACCCCCCTCGATGGGGATGGCAAGTCGAACATCGAATTAGCATTTCACCTGCGCGATGGATGCTGTCGAGTGGATTCCGTTGATATCTTTTGCGCTGGCGTTGATTCCCGTCCAGCGGTGTCGACGACATCGACGACGAGGGAGGAACGAAATAACGACGATATGGACGTTGACAAGGAGGAGACACCGACCGCGACAACAAGCTCCTCTTTTGCCAAAGTCGATGAAACCATCAATAAAAATCAAAAACTGCAACGGCAACATCGCTTGCATCCCCTACCCGAAC
This sequence comes from Cyclostephanos tholiformis, assembly GCA_036939975.1. Taxonomy (NCBI): domain Eukaryota; phylum Bacillariophyta; class Thalassiosirophyceae; order Thalassiosirales; family Thalassiosiraceae; genus Cyclostephanos; species Cyclostephanos tholiformis. Next base: position 7,655 of record JALLPB010001228.1, on the reverse strand, counting down.
GCTCAATCACATTCGCGCATCTTGATCCTCTCAGCATTTTCATGACAAGTGCCTCCCTCGCGACTACCAGCCCCACTGGTGATGTCGGATTGAATTCAGCCGAGGACGAGGGAAGAAGTGGTGGTGGTGGTGAAAAGCTAAATGGATATGGCGCCGCTACGATGGAAGAGGGTTCGAAGCAGCAAAGGACGAAAACGACGACAGAAACGAAAACGCGTCGATACGAAGCGGACGCACACGCCACCCGAGGGACGAAGGGCATGACTTATAGTCTGCGCGCTGCAAGTATATCGAGCGCCTTAGGAGAATTGCGAATTACCATATCTCCTTCCACAACGGATGTGGATCATCATCATATTCATCTTCGGCCGCCAGATTCGGAAGCAGAGGCCTATCAATGTTGGAAGAATGATTTGCAAGGTGATGCTACAACTACCGCTGCTCCCGCCGGCGAAACGGCGCGGGGGGTGATGGAAAACAAGGCAAACGCATACATGATTCGCCACAGATGCCATAAGCGGAGGGATGTACGTTTCGATCAGGTGGCCAAATCATTGGCGGAAGCTACTGCAACTTTGTCCACTTCATCGGCGCCTCCATCATCCAAGGACGATAAGAATGCCACCAACAATGATGAGGATGAGAGAAAGAAAAAAATATGGCCCCTCTCCGCTGCAATGAAGATAATTGTTCGATTTTCGATGTCCCGCCCCTCGTCCTTCTCCACTCTCGTCAATCGCCGCCTGCACTTAGGTGGGATCAACTTTATCGCTCCTCACTCGTGGAAAGCGGGAGATCCGGCCATGAATAATCATTCGAGTCTTTCTACCCCCCATGTATACACCACAAGCGGCACTCATGGCGATCATCAAGGCGTTCGATCGTGGTTGCCGACACTAGACTCCGCATCGCCCAAACATCGAGCATCACACGAGCTACTGATCAAGGTAACATCGATCAAAGATGAGGGATTGTGGCCCGTTGCTTCGGGCGAAGATTTTGGTTATAACCTGTCGGTCTCCCATCCGATACTACTTCAGCTCGGGAAGAATAATAATGATGGCGACGATGATGCCCTCATGCAATTGATGAGAAAGCAGCAGGATACGATGAACGACGAGAAAAACGAAGCCATAATGAGGCTGACGGCGACGTTGTATAGAAAAGGAGTGACAGAAGCCGAATTGGCATGGAAAAGATTAGAGGGAGGCATCGCCGATACCTTGGGTCGACGTCATGCAAGATTCATCGAAGACTTTTTTTATCCTGACGACGGGTCAGCCATTACCATTGGTACCACCCCACAATTCTCTGACATGGATACTTCCTCCTCATCACATTTTTCTGAACTCGACTCGGAAATTTTGGCTCAAATCATGTTGCACCATAACCTCATCCGCCCCACATATGTTACATCCATCTTCTCTTCTCTTATGTGGCTGCCGTTTCCGTCACGCTCGCTCGGATTCGCTGTTGGTCCGTTCGCCACCCTTTTTGATCCGGAATATTTTCGCTTGTCGCCGGATGACGATGACGATGATGAGGACGGCGATGAGGTCGACAATGACCAATCAGATAGTGAAGTGAGAAGAGGAAGGTTTCCGATGGGCGATGGTGATGATGCCGTTGATGCTGACAGGAATGAATCGTCTTTTTTGTCGTCTCATCGTCCTCTCTCTTTATGTGAAATGGCACATAAGTTGGGAGAGGGCATTCGACAACTGTACTTTGCCCCGCGAGATGATCGACGTTGGATTCACGAGGATGTTAATGATGTATTCATCTTTGGTAAACTGCTTGACACTGGTTATTATCCTCGGCGTCAACTTCGTCCGGAATTATCCGCAGCAAAATTGCACGATAGAAAACAATTGGAAGGGACTATCCTTGCCTCTACTCTTGGAGTTCCAAATCGCGCATTATCGCTTATGCGGGACGTATTGGCTTTGCCTTCATATCGCACTTCTTCGTACACGCAAATATGGATCCCACATGCGCAATGGTCGGGAGATAGCTGCGGGGGCAACATGGTTGGGTGTCCGGAAGTGGGGGGTTGCAACCCTTTTCTCGGTGGTGCCATTATGGATAGCACGCTTTTGCCGCCGCCTGGGATGCGACTGCCATACTACAAAGGGGGGAAATATCTCCAATGTCTACAGGCGAGGAATGCCATTCGCGGATGGGTGCGCACCGCATTGCCCCTGGGGTCCAATGACGATGTAGGTCAGGGCTATCTTCATGCATTGATTGAATCCTTTCTCATGAGTTTGTACGAACGTGGCCATGGTGCAATGGGAGAGGGCGGAGGGAAAGGATCTTTCTTTTACACGAGGCGATATGCCATATCCTCTGGTTTGAACTCTCCCAACCTTGACTTTTTGCCTCTTGTCAATATTGAGAATGATGAAATTATTGGTGGAGGAGTTGCCATCGGTGAGTTATTGCTCAGTTCATTCTTTCCAAATTTATCGCTTTACCTCAGGCTATGATTCTGTCATTTTTTATGTGGTATCTTGCTAACGTCGCGCACGAAATCTAATTGCATTCCAGAGGACCGTGGAAACGACCACCTTTGGCGTTCTTCAAACAATGGGACGGAAACGCACACGAGCGCAATCGACGACTTTATGGTTGGACAACTGCAGGCGAAAGATTTCATCGACGCATTGGAGAGGATAGACAAGTCTGTTCCATTGCCATCGATGGGGTGGCTGGGATCACATCAGTCGGCCACATTCTTATCCCATAACAGTGCTTCGTCCACATCTTTGGGATGCGGAGCATTGGAATTTGTCCATCCGATGGGAGGCCAGATGTATCTAGCGACTAAAGCTCTACTTCTCAGCAGAGTTTACGAGGGACGTTGTAGTATTTCTCATTTCACTCGGGTCATTCGTGCTGCATTTATTGCATCCTTTCTCAGAGATGTCGGTCTTTCTCAATTGAAGTTGCCCGAGGATGACAAGGTTGATGGTCTAGATAGCGATCTCGCAGTATTGCGTCCTCCCTTTGTTGTATGCGTAGACGAGATCATCAAAAAACAGGCGATAACACATGCTATTTTTACTCGTGCACTGAGGTGAGTTGCGTTCATGCTCGTTGATCGCTTCATTAGCATGTTGCTTTCGTCTAAATTGCTGAATTCTATCCAGGGTAATGTCAGGACCAATTCACGAAGCCTATCTCCGCGGCAATCTTGTCGATGTTGGAAGGGAAAATAATAGTCGTCCTGACCAACTAACGCCGGAGGGTTTCCCGAACTCATATGTTCGTGGCTCATGCGGACTCTACTTGAGGGTGGGCGTACACATTGAGGCCGCCGATGGCTCTTCAGCGCAATCCGCATCAACGGCACCCCAAAGTGCTGCGTCGGTAAAAGGAACCCATCTGCATGTTGTTGCAGAACCTGTTATCGCAGAGGGCGGATCTGCTTTTGGAGGCCCAATTACTCTTCGTGTCATTGAAAATGAAGGTCGGTGCCGAGAGAGCCATCAACCGACCGATTTTTTGGAATTGTTCGTTCGTCCTTTCCTAAATGCTTTTTTGTTTTTCTTTTTTGGATTTCAGGACAGTGTCGAGAGTTCATCAAAACCATCCCGGAAGACGGTAGTAGGGTGGAATGGGGTCCAGTGTTTCTCCATGCGCGACCAGTAAGCACAGCCAAGCAGCAGCAATCGGCAAGTGGAGTATCTGAAGCTTCCTCTACAACTGGAAATGCTGCCCCTGGGGCTAGTGGTGAAAATTTGGGCAGTATTAATAACAGTGGAACAGCTTTCACTAAAGATCAACTTCACCGAGGTGGATTTCAGGCTCTGGAACTCATCCGTATCACCAATCTTACACCGCTGCTTTGGGTGAGAGTGGATTCTCAAGGGCTCTACAACGGTAGATTAAATATTTATCAACAAGACGCATGCTTAGCGGAGCAATTATTTCACGATGGAGATGCTGCAGGGCAAGTGGAAGCTATCAGAGCTTTGGCTGAGAGACCTTTCAAAATTCAAGGGATGCCAAAAATAAATACTGTGCATGATGTCCCAATTGCAGAACTCCCCGTACGGGTGCTTGGGGACTGGTAAGCTTGTCTCGTGTCATCCATCATCAATATCTCTTCCTCAGTTTCACTAATCCACCACAAAAATTCTCCTAAACAGCCTCCGTGGTTCCGTAGCGCTGCACTGTGACTTGCCCCATAACCCTGCAGTGCGAGCACAAGCAGCACTCGCAATAGCCCAATGGCAAAACAACAAGGCACCTGAATCGAGAGACGTCGTTGGAGGCAGTGCGTGGCTAGGTCTTGACCTTCTCATTCAATACTTTAGGGAGCGGTTTTATTACAATGGGGTGGTTATGCCTAATAACTTTCGACGCATTTTACTTCACAAGAATATTGCTGGAGTAGCCAGTGGAGGAGATTTCACCTCGGATGGTGGATATCAGTACCTTGACGCGCTGTTAGACAAAGAAGAGCGAAAAGCTGCAATCGAGTTTGCGGACGAGGTTGAAGTTGAAGAAGACGAAGAGTATCGAGTCCGCTCTGCTTGCGTTACTGCGATTGCTTCCATCCGCGCACAAGATGGCATGACGCCAGGAAGAGTGCTGGAGTTTCTGGAAGACATACTTCTATCTGGTGATAAGGCTGCTGTTGGTAGCCTTCTTCTACCAGAGGAAGAGGAGCAGTTGAAAAAAAAGCAAGACGAGGCGCTTGATGATGAGGTACTCTACACCAGACGAATAGTAGGCCCGAATGATGAAGATGTGTCTAACTTCCCTTACGTTTCAGTGTCACTTGTTGCGGATGCGTTACTCGCTCTTTGCTACATCCATGTCCGCCCACAGTGTGACTTTGAACCAACAACTGCTAGACTATCAAATACCAAATCAGATCATCCTATTCTACCTTTGATGAAATTGTGTTTGGGTTGGCTAGACTGGGATTTAGAACGCATTCGACTGCGTGCGAGAACCAATAAAGCCGATGTGTGTGGCATTGGTGATGCATGCTGTAATAGTGTAGCACCATGCGCCATCACGGCATTGTGCCAGATGGCTCTTCTCAAGCAGATCACTACACCTGCACCTGTTCCTGGCGGCGACGACGACTCCTTGATTACCCCAAAACGCAAGCTTGAAGAAAAGGAATTGGACAAAGCCGCGACCTCTCAATTCTACATAGACATCTTCGATGATGATTTGGTGCGAAGCGATGCCATTCGAGCTGCAGCGGCCCAGTCCGTAATTTGTCTTTGCTTAGCTGTTGATCGAAACGATGAATCGAAAAAAGAGCCATTGGGTCTTCTCACTAGCTTGGAATTTATATTGGACCGCATCCTTGGTAAGAGTTCTATTGTTACTTAATGATTTTTCATTTTAAGATATTTTGCTCACTCATTATATCACTGTTGAAAGAACCAATGATGTCTCCTGGCCTCCGCCTAACGCTCGCATTGCTCATGATGGATGCATGCACTGGTAAGATTTGCTCACTACAACGAGTCGGAAGCTTTTGTGGACAGAATCGATTGTGGGAATCGGGCACGAGATTTATGAATGGGCCGCTGGGTGCATGCTATGGTGGAGATAAAGGGAGTGCGCTTCTATTAACTGTTTCCGACGTACTATATCCAGCAGCCAATGCTGTCAATGATGGTGCCCGTGCAGGACTGCGCCTGTTGTGTAAGGATGGGGCCTGCAATAGCCACACAATAGTGAGAGTTGCCAAATTTGCGAGTAGGCTATGGCGAACGATCAACGGGGAATCACTATCTCCTTCAACAAATTCTCATTGCGAACATAAGGGGGTTTGCGCACATGACGGTAGCTTGCGATGTTCATTAGTTGCTTTGTGGCATAGGTTATGGCCTAGTCATTGCTTTCAATTTAAACGAACTCAGACTTTGCTTGCAATGGAAGGAACCCCTCAATATTTCTCCATGGGACTTAACCATGTAATGAAGACTACCGCATCAGAGAAGGAGGCCGCCCTCTTGGAGGATGAAGCATTAAAACCGCTTATCAATGTGGTAGAAGGTGAAATAGATCGGCAGAAGTGGAGGGGGGAATTAGCCGGTGAAGCCTTGAAGTCCACCAAAGCTTCCGCTCTAACAGAAGCTGGTCAGCCGTTACCTATTGTGGAGAAAGATAACGCTTGGAAATTGGGTGGATGGGTAGCAAGCACAGCCCAGCAGAGACGGTCTCAGGGAGCGGATGGAGGCTCTGCTGTGACAAAGATTCGACTGATGGTCAAAAGCAGCGGTGCTGGGGATGATGCATAGAAGAATTTTGAGTCTAAGATTAGTTTTACGACGTTTTGTGCTTTTTGAATTGTAAGCCAAATTGAGAATCATTTTCGAACTGCCCTTTTGTTGCATGATTCTTTTCTCTTTCTCAAGAATTGTTCACGGTACGATTTGTGGTAATTGTGCTCTCCACACTAGTAAGATTTGTTGCGTTTAAACGAATGGAATCTAACAACACGGTAGTTTCTTCCAAAGAAGAGAAGGACTTCTTCCGTCGTCTCTCCTCAATTAGTTGTTGCACCATAATTTTCTTTAAGACTAGTGAATGGACAGAGACATTAACAAAAGCCAGCCACAGCATTGATGCTATCAATAAACATTTTAAGGAAAGGCAAATTGTTTTAGTTTTGGAATGCTGTTGTAGCCATTGATTTGGATGTGGTAAGCCGAAATTCAACTGTCTGTGGTGATTAGTCTGAATATTGTCACGTGCTTGCGAAACTAAATTTGCTTTTTCTCGTGCATCGGCCTCTCTAAGCCTCATTTGAAGTTTTGCAGTGATTTCTACGTATTTCTCCACTGACCGTTGAAAAAAAATCCGTTTCGTGGCCTCAATTTGCAGCAATCGCTCATAGTTAACAAGTACGGTAGTGCCATCCGGCAATGTCTTGGTAGCTATCCCATCAGGGAGTTTCTTGAGATCGATAGATCCACCTATATCTTGCGGATTTATTGCACCACTTTCTGTAAGAGGCATAATTGATTCCAAACAGTTGCATCGAAATTCAGCCATTTTGATGGCGCCTTTTTCTTTGATGGACGGCGTAGGCTGGTCAAAAGATTGTCTTTCAATCATATTTTCGGGTTGTTGTCGAAGAAAAGGTGATTGTGTATCAGTGCCTGACAACTTCCTATCATCGCAGGTTTTATCAGCCGATTCCATAATGATGTGGTCTTGAGATACAAAATCTACCGAAATATCATAATATCATCATAATCCCAGCTGCCGTTATCCCCAAAACCATCGTCGTCATTTTCACTCGTGGTAGATATTTTCGAACTGAATGGTGATTCACTCGAAGCTCTTCCCTTACAATTTATATCGATTCACTCAAACGACGTGCATTGTGTCTCTATGACTCAGATTGGATTGATCATCTTCCTTGGCTGAGCCATCTGAGACGAACCGGTGCTGATATTATGCTCGGCATTGAAAATTTATGAGGCATCGTGTTTCGTATTGTAATCGTATCGTGTGCACCTCAATCTACGATTTTCTACGATACGAGAGTGCCTAAAAAATCTGAGGTGAGAGTGAGATGAGGTGTCGATGAGAAGGCGGGACCGACGTCAGAGAGATGACCGTAGAAGTCGGGGTTTAAGCACCAGCGGGGTTTAAGCACCAGACACTAAAAC
>JALLPB010001227.1:0-10612 GCA_036939975.1 Cyclostephanos tholiformis | reverse complement strand
TTGTTCCGAGAAAGTTGCCTACGTGGAACCGAACCCTTCTTTTTTTCCTTACGCGTGGGAAAATTCTCAATTGCAGCCCCTACTAAATCTGCAAATATTAAAACACCAAACTCTGAACTGACTTCCCACATGGCTACCGTAGAAAAAAGTTTGCATACCTAGAGGTTTAGGACTAAAAGTGTACCCTCATGTACCTAAATCCCGGCTAAGGTTGAATACCTGTTTAAGTGATTTAGTAATTTGTGACACGAAAAAGTAAAGTCAACAAGACTAATATTTAGACTTAACTTTTTGCTGTTAAAAAAATAGACTATCGCTTAACATAAGAAATATGTAGAAATTGTACATAGTCCTGACCTGGACTTGACTTTTTGATGTCTAAGAAATAGAATTGACTTTTTGCAGTCTATTTCTTAAGCATCAAAAAGTCAAGTCTAATCTTCAACCTATTACTACTTGTTAACACATAACAAAAAAGTTTCAAATCCCTACATACTTTTAGGTCAATTTCCATCAACAACACAAGTCTTGCAATAAGCATAATGGTGAATTTACCAGCCAAAAGACAGAATTCCATCTATCAGGAAAAGAAACATAACTCGCTGGAAAATATGTATATCTTAAATATTATTATATCTGCAGAAAGAGCTTGAAGAGAGCTTTCCAATGGTATTTAGCTTGCCTAAGTACATTTTGACTCTAACATAACAAAAAATCAAGTTAAAGCTACATGGTACAACCCCCCCCCAAAAAAAGAATTACAGATTGACAGTTAATCATTGACCTGTTCATCATGAAGAACATGAGCTGGGAGAAAGTCCACACAAAGCCAACTCCCTGGGTCACAGCAATAGCGTTTTGTTCTTTTCTTTCACTTCAACATGGATATTCGCCCGGCAAAAACTATTAATTAATAGTTAATTCGTAGCTCATTTCAGACTCTGTTCCCGGAGCCCCCAGACGCTGAAAAGCGGGGTTTAGCTCCCCCAGACCCATTCCCACCTAAGTCAAGTGCAAAAATCCCGATCGAAAAAGATGGGGTATAACTAGAGATATGAACCTGACAGTCAAAAAATCCCTAAAATCGCTACTGTTAATTAATACCTATATAATTTCAACCGCCGTGCTCCTGCAAATGCTTTCCAAAGCAAACCCCGCACAGATCTGTCCCAGGGCTACATGGACAATATGATCGTGTCTTTTGATGGCAAACGGAGCATGGACGGGGGATATATAATGACTTACAAGTCCGGAATCTTCTCGTGTACGGGTTCCATTTTCCCTCGTTCTTCTTACGCTTCGTCAGCACATGTTCAATGGATCTCCTGCTTGGTCGGCGCGGCGGAGATGCCGAAACGACCCCATTTGCCTGTATGTTATTCGTCATCATTTGAATTGCCAACTTTTGTCGAAAAATCAACGTCGGATCCGGTTTCTCGTCCCTCGCACGCGCCCGACTTTGCCCGGCATTCACCTCCGCGACCGACAACAAGAAAGTAAACTGCCGGTTCGGCCACCACTTCGTCTTCCACGTATACTCCAGCCCAATTGGATCATGACGACGATTATTTACGTCGTCGACCCAATGCTTAGCTTTGTTGTGCCGGCTGAAGGGTTCCGCATAACGGAAGCTCTTCCACTCACCATTCACGCACCGCCAGGTCGAGTGCCCTTCCACCTCGTCGAGGGTCCCGTGCATTGACATGAATTTTGTTACGTATTTATCATCCTTGCAGCAATGAACGAAAAACGGAATGCCCCCCAAATCCTGAACAAACGACTCGACCTTGCCTAATTCCTTCCTCGACATGTGCGCATCGATCTGATCCCCGGGGACTTTCACAGGCCAGTACCGGCGTTTCTTAATCAGAAACTGCCCAAACACTCCATGAGCATGAAGCGCCGTGACCCCCGCCATCACACAGAATCCGCTATCGCCCGTGACAATCTTACCCGTGCGATGGATCGGCTCCGTCATATCCAACAGTAATTCGACCGTCTTATCATACCCCTTCCGCTCCCACTTCGATGGAAAAGCAACCTGACCGTTCGAAAGCTTCGGCTGGTCCTTCCCCTCCACAAGACGAACGCGCCACATGATGCACCGCCCCTTGTCACCGTCGGCAATCGAGTGATACTCGTTGCCAAAAGGATGCGGCTTGCGTGGGAGAGACATGAAGCCGGGGCTGAACTTATTCAGCCAGACGTTCATCAACTCGTCGATGCAACTTAGCCACGAAGGAGTATATTCCAAGGCGTAGTGATCGTTGAACCCATCGATCATCTGACAGACTTCGTGAAAGCGATCGACGAAGGTCGAAGGCGGCTCCTTGTCGGTGTACTTGAGGGCCGACATGATGTCCTCGAACCGGGTCCTCGTCATGTACTCGTTTAGACGAAACGGTGCGCCGCCGTGCATGTCGATTGGCTGCAATGACCACCAGGCTTTGCGTTCTTCGATGCCGATGTAGCACGACATGAAAAAGAGGCAGCCAAGGAAGACATAGAAATCGTGGAGCTCCATCGGCTTCTCAAGGCCCTTGTTGGTCTCGGGGATGAGGACCTCGACGAGGTATTTCTCCGGGAAGCACATCCGGAACAATTGGAGCTCGGACATCTCTCCAATCTTGTCCCAACATTGATGGACGAACTTTCCTTCAGGATAGGCGAAGCCGTTGGACCTTCGGCAACAAGTCCATGGCGTCGTCCATGTCCCAGATTCGTAGCAACGCTGTGCCTCTTGTTGGGCAGGGGTTGCATTTTCAGGCAACGGGTCATTATCATCGTCCACCATTATGCCCTGCCTCCTCTGCTCCTCACTGTTGCCTCGCAGCGAATCGCAATCGACATATCCCTCGATGTTCGTCGTCACATCGCGGTCCAAAATCCTATCGGGATTCACTGCCTCACCAGGCACAGGCGGAGGATTCACGCGCGCAATGGGAGTGCGGGTCTCGCTCTCGAAGGGAATCGCCGGAGGAGACTCAATCCACAAGTTCCTCTTCACGATGTGGAAGATCGTGCTGTTGTCGATATCGTCGATGCGGACAAGGTAGCACATATGGTCCTTGTGTTGGACCCGCCGGATGCCCTCCCCCATCACCAGCACACCAGCGAGACGGCGCCTCTCTTCATTAGGCCATTTCTCCCTAATTTTTTGGCTGGGGTGGAAGAATCGAGCCATGGCGGAGCCGACGGCTCCAACGCCGCCGGGGATGGATCTTCGCCGCATGGTGGAATTGTGGCATTGCCAATTTCTCGGTATGTTACCTACGAATTCCTACCGTAGGAACGCAAACCATAACCCACAAACCTTTTTTTTGAGATTTGACACAACCATGATATCGCCCGATTGGCATGTTTGGACCAAAATATCTCTGCCGAATACAAGGTAACAAACAATGGCCATTGAACTGACGCTCGACCACACCGTGACGATCATGATCTCCACATATCTTCTTAATTGGGGCAATATTCGCCAAGATCGGCCCCATCACCCATCAAATCAACTATTAATTAATAGTAAAACTATTAATTAAAAGTACCCCGGCAAATATCCAAACAAGCAGAAGTATTGCTGGTACCTGCACAATGCATCACATATCCATGCTCCGTCCGACCACTTCTGAGCATGCTGTGGGGCTATCTTAAGCTTGTAAATTGGGCTGATGGGGGCTTGTGGCACCATCTCCTGCGCCTCCTGAGTCAGCCATGGGTTGTTGATTCATTGCCAGGCCAATTGCCAATGGAAGACCAAAAGAGTTGGGCACCCCTCAATGTCCCCCCCATCTGAAACACAGTATCATAGCTTGAGAAAAGCATTCACCTCCGAAATTGCCAAGATAAACGCAAACACCTTATACTCCCACCGCTTCATAATCCAGGTCTTCTCCACAGATGGCATAGTATGATGCAAATTGTTGTGGTCATCTACCGCATGGTGGTAGTGAAAGTGCCAATCATACGGACATGTGTATTGGAACTCTGCTGAGAAGTCTTCACCCCCCTCCCTTCACTTCCGCTTCACCCTTCACTTCGCTTCACCCTTCTGCAACTGTCTGTTGATCCCAGTGGCCCACCCATCATCATCATGTGCATCACGTAGTCTGGTTCCTTCATCCCCCAAAGGAAATAAGATATGCCATTCTGCGTCCCTGATATTGCCTCCTCATCACCAACCTTAACCTGGGGACTGTTGAATTGTTGTTGCATTGCATTGCCAGGAACTCCAACAGGCCAGCTCTGCCTTTTTTCAATCAAAGCACAGGCAAAAACACCCACCGCTCAAAACTTTATAACCCCCTTTAAAACACAAAGCCAAAGTCAAGGATGACATACTTACCTGTGTAGAAGTAAGATGTTAGCATCCGCAGGAGAAGGCCCATTGTCTTCCCATGTTCCACGTTTAGCACCTGGATCTCCGGCTGTGCATCCCTCCCCTCCACCAACTCAATTGAGAACATAATCCCCAACAGCCCGCAACATGACATGTGCCACTCGTTTCCGAATGGATGTGGCTTCTGCGGACAAAAAAATCCAGCCAGGGCATGTCCATTGGTTGAGCCTTATTGGCATGGACTCATTGAGGCACGGGACCCACCCAGCAATAAACTCCTTCATGTTTGAGTTCCATACACTCACCATCTCCTGAATCTGCCAATACTTATCATGGAATGTGGGAGGCTACCCACTTGTGAAGTTGAGGCACATCGTGATGTCGAGATCCTTGTAGGTCATGAAGGTAGGATTTCCTCCTGTGGCCTCTGGATGCCACTGAAGTTCCAGAACTTGCTTGTTGTCCACCCTTGAAGCATTGACATCAGCAGAGAGATGCTGAGGTAATGCATCAGCTCACCTAGCACCAGTGGATTCTGCAGGTGAATGTTCTAGAGCCATGTAAATGGAAGAAACTGAACAAATATGTCAAGGCACTTCTTGTTGCTGACAGGCAACCATCTGTTCTTGAATGATGGGTCTTCATATCCCACCCTCTTGAGAACTTTTTAATCCAGTCCATCTCATCCCCACCCCTGCCCTTGGAGAAGCCTGTCAGCAGAGACTTCAATGGGGGGTGTATCAAGCACAGGCCTATTCTTGGGGAGGGCTTTGTTGTCATCATCTACCTAAAAGCCCTCGGCCCAAACATGGGTGATGACGGAAAATTGACAGGTCGATTTCTTGCTCTGCAGAGAGGTCAACCGACATCGATTTGTGCCATCTGCTTGTAGGACAGTTGTCCAGATGCTGTTGGGGGGCCCCTCTGCATCATGAACTGTGAACTTCCTCGCCACATAAAGTTTGAAGTTGGGGCAGGTGGCACCTGTGAAAAAATTGCCTCGTTTGTCATTCTGCCATGTGTGATGATGGCTCATTTTGCTGCCTTGGAAGGGGGTTAAGGATGCGCTCCTTGATCTCACACAAGGGGCAGAGGTTCTTGACAAGAACATTGCACCTGCCACCCTTGCCAAGGTGGAGGGTCCAAAGTCGAGCAATATTTATGTTCAATTTATCACAAAAAGTACAATTTAATTTTTCTGTACGATTTTATACTATTCCTATGTAGAAAAATCGGTGATTTGCTGCTGTGGCCACAAAAGGTGACCTTGACGATGATGAAAACAAGCCATCGTACCGTACCACACCACAAAATCCATCATGATAACCTTGTTCCCCTCACATGGCCACAAAATCAGAACATATTGAGGCCATGGCCAACAGGATGGTGGCCAGGCATCTGACAAGTGCCACGGCATCATTCCTAAATATCGGCAAGATGGACTGACTGAATTCCATCTCAAAGATGGAAATCTGTTGGTTCCACTTATGCACCAAAAAGCCGTGTCATATTCCCTCAACTCAATTTTTCATTCAAGCCTATTTAAGACTGATAAATCTAAAACCTAACCTATTTGTTTTGGCAAGAATGTTTGACGGACAAAATTTGGTTTTAAAAAAGTTTTGGGCCTATTTTCAATCCAACCCATTGTTTGACTTGTCTTTGTGTTCTATATCTTGCTGTTAGCATGGATTTGGTATGAAAATGCTGGGAGAGAAATTGAGGCTAGTAGGCTAGTCAGTTCCTGCCAAAAACTGCGGTGCAAGGTACTTTTTTGTGTCACAACTAGTGGTTGTGTGCATGAATAGAAGAAAAAATCGCAAAAAAATCATCGCCACAACAATCCATTAAGCCTTAAAAACCTAGCCCTAACCTGATGAGGTTTTATGCTTATCAGCACATTAAATACACCTTTCTTTGCTTATCACTCAATGATAGGGTGTTTTGTGCCTATCAGCCATCAAAAATAATTGAAATCGGTTTTAGAGGAGGTATCTTTTTTAGTTCAGAGTTTGTGTCTTTAGGTTAGACTTAAATGTGGTATTGTCTGACTGTCTTTTTTAATGGCTCTATGGATAGATATCACCTCTGTGATTACCAGAATAATTTTACTTTTTTAAAACATCCAAAAATTGACTAAGTTATGGTCAGTCAAGTTTGAGTCTTGGCTGGGATGGGAGCTTGAGAAGTGGTGTACCATTTATAGAAATAGCAAGCCTTTTTTTCCTCCTTGGCCCATTTCACTATGTTATGCCAGGTTATGCATGCCATACCAACCCAAAAAGTATGTCATTTTACTCTTCTGGACCTCCTCTTTCTAATGATGTTTAATACTTAATATTCATCCCACTATTAATATTTAGAATTTTGATTCTGGGTCTCACAATTTTTTGACAAATGACTCATATTTCCCAAGATTTGTATCTTACTTTCTCCAATGCTCTCACATAATCAGGCTTATGGAGTTTGGAACCACTCAGACTATTTTTGTAAACTCTGTACAGGATTGCTTCTATCTCAGGCGCCGTGAGTGAAGCAACTTTTCATTCCAATTTCTCCATCTTCCTCCCTGCTTCAGTAGCTCTCTCCTCTTGTTTTTGAATGCTATCTCTATCTCTTTGTTTGTCTTATCAGCTTTCTCCCTCCTGACAATCTCAGTCATTGACTCAGCAAAAACCAGATTCTCTCTCATCCGAGCCATGTTTGTTTCATAATTAAAAACCGCTCATTGTCCAACTATATTACCTATGTTGTTCTGTTTTCTCTCTGCACACTTTTGTATTGCTCTCTTTCCAAATGAGTCATGTAAAATGTTTGCACATCTAAGCTCAGATTGCATTGGTTGGATGCACTTGAGAGCATCAGATGAGATTTCCACACATGTTGCCCATCCTCATCTACTCTAGAATGGTTCACATTACAAAAGGTTACCATATAACGGAAAAGATCCATCCCGTTCAGCTTGGATCTGCCATTTGATTCTTTTGGAATCAACTGGAATGTGTCTAACCTATCATTTTATGTCATTGCATTATAATTGTTGTCAGGGACTTGTGCATCATCAGTAATTGTTAATGAAGAGATATCATAATCCAATGTCTCTGGATGCTCTCTAGAAACAAAAGCACATACATGCACATCGGCTATATGGCTTATAAGGAGGTTGCATTCAAAACGAAGGATGTTGATGCACTCTGCTGAGTACTTTTTTCCATGGTTGACAATAACCACAACCCTCCTCTCAGTGGGTGTCATTCCATGTCAAAATGATGGAAGGAAAGCAAATTTTTGCTGTTATGTCGACTGATTCTTCTTTGAATAATTCCCCATGCACAAAGATAGTTCATAATTTTGTTGCACAATTGTTGGAAGGGCAGTCGAGTGGCTGGCTCAAGATTGACTTGGTGGAATGAAAGAACTAGCCAAGTTGCCGGCTGTAACTGTCGAACAAGATGCATGCCACATTGAACAAGCTCATATTGATCAAGCTGTGTTTTACCCATCTTAAATGTCATAATCTCCCTTTGGTTGTGAAGTGACTGCACAGCATTCTTTTTGTCCATCTTTGCTGTTAGTTGGTCATAATCATCTTGATTGACATGAGAGGTGTTGGATTCCTCTTTTAGGGAATGAATTTTGTTGCAAGGGCATAAATTGTGGGCAGCCAACACATTCTCATGAGACTTGAAACCATCCAGCAACTCCAACATTAACCAGTCCTTGTCTTCAGCAATATATGGAAGACTGCCATATCCTTTCACAATGGCCTTTGAAGCTTCTAGCCACGCATCATCTGTCATATGTGCATTTTTGGTCATAATAATTGTTGATCCCTCAGCCATTCCATGTCGCTTCAAAAATTTGTCATCATATGCGCTCCTATGCTTTGTGTCCTTCAATACAAAAATGGTAGGACCAGTGGTGCCTGCAACTGTCCACGTGCACACATTGGTGATGGAAATGTGTGAATCCTGGAGAATCTTCTCATGCTTCTTTGTATCAGGCTACCAAAGATGTGCATATTTCCATGGAAGCCGGAAAGGATGCACATTTCATCAAGTTCAACAATGAAGTGACTCATGACTTCACCAAATGTCTTTCCATTCTTTTTGCACAATTGTATGGAGATTATCATAGTCAGCATCAACAAGATGGTGCCATTGATACTGTTGCGCAATGTTGATGTTTATTGATCACTTGTAGTTGCCTGCAATATTTGCAGCATAGCTTTCAGTATCTTCTTCTCCACATTTACAGGGAGAACGTGCCTTGACAGCTGAAGTCCTGCTGCTCTAAAAGTAATATCCTTTTTTTGAAACATCCACGATGATATCCTTTGCCTCCTTCTTGATAAACCATCAATAAACCATCATTAGCATGGTCATGCCTAGCCAATACTTCACCCATGAAAAGAACTTCTTCATCAGTTTAAAGTTTTTCCTTTCCATTGCTGCCATCATCAAGCTGAAGAATTTGCTTTGACACATCCGGATGGATGTATCTATACAAAGACATCAAGGGGAGGCCACAGGCATTTGTATATGCTTTATAATCCTTAATTCTTTCACCGTTTCTATCAAATCTTTCATCCCCGTCATTGAGCCAGTGATCGAACATCTTGTCATGCAGGAGATCAGGCTTCCCCCAATTGATGATCTTCTGCTTTACACCCAGAGGAACAGGTGGATTAATCTCTGGCCAGACGGTGACCAACTCTTCAGGTGGGCGCTTCCTCTTTTCAATTGGAACATCAATAGGCAAATCGGCAGTTGCATGGTTGTTTTTCTGTTTTCATTTTTTGGGTTGTCCTCTTGGTTTCAACACCTTAATTGGATTGAAATAATCAGTAATCGTTGTCTTTGGCTTCATTGTCTGCCTCTTACTTTCACTGATGTTGTCGGTAGCTTGAGATGGAGATGATGGGGATGCTGCAATATCACTGGCATGGTCACTGCCATTAGATGATTGTTACACACTTATATCCTCCTCCCTCTCATATTCTCCCATCTTCTCCCCCCCAACCTCCATCTTGGTTGTTCTCTCAATGTCACCACTCATGAAGCTTATGTCCTCCTCCCCAGTGTATTCCTACATCTTCCCCCCCCAACCTTAATCTCGGTTGTCCTCTCAATGTCACTGCATGTGAGGCTTATGTCCTCCCCCCCCTCATGTTCCCCCCATCTTTTCCTCCCCAACCTCCATCTTGGTCATCCTCTTGATGATGTTGCTGCTCATGAGGCAAACATCCTCCTCCCCCGGTGGCCGCTCCGTGATGGCATCAACAACCACTATATTGCCCATGGCGTCCTGGGGCGTGTCATCAACCACCATCAATCCGCCACCCTCCCCTCTCCTCACAGCATTGATGTCAACCAATTTTGATAGCTCTGAGCCTGCCAAAAACATTGGTCTGATGCCATTCCCATTCCAGATGGCATTGAGCCTATTCCTTGCCTCATCTCTGCATCCCTCCTCATGATGACATTGACACTGTTGAGTAGTGATGTGCTGCCGCCTCCCGTGGCGTCCTGGGGCATGTCATCAACCGCCATTGATCTGCCACCCTCCCCCCTCCTCACAGCATTAGCATCAACCAATTTTGATTGCGCTGACCTGTACCCCAAGTCCGCCTTGCCGGTGTACTTCTTCTCGGTCCCCTTCATGTCGGTGCTGCCGTGGTTATCAAAGAACTTCCTCATGGTGTCGTTCCCCCCAATGCGCATGACATCTATCTGACACTGCGTCCACTCATTGAGGTTGATGCTCTAGATGAACATGATGTTCACTCCCATCTCACGATGGGATGCACTGCAATCCAGGCATAGGAAAATGCCATAAGTCACTAGACCAACGTCGGATGCATGGAGGGACACCAGTCGAAGCATAGTACGGCATTCCCGGAGACGTTCTTTAGCTTGCGAAATTGGGCATTCTTTGCAATGGTCGGGATGCAGACCTGGCCATGTCCAGCGGTGGTGATTGATCCATTGGGATTAGTCGTGGAGGGTTGAACGGCAATGTGCTGTCTAAATTTTGTAAAAATAATACCATATGTGTGTGAAACATAGTATCTAAGGTGGACCTATCTAATCTACTTTACGTACTTCTCTATGCACTAAGAATTGCCACGTGGAATCCCTTTTGGGTTCCAAGCATGTGTTTCTTAAAACATTCATTTCTTAAAAAGACACCTCCTCTCTACTGAGGTTGAGGGACGAATAAGGATGAGGGGGGGGTTGGGTTGGATGATTTTTGTTTTTTGTGTTCTCTCTTCGT
>JALLPB010001226.1:0-12391 GCA_036939975.1 Cyclostephanos tholiformis | reverse complement strand
ATCAGCGAGATTTAAGTGTTAAGTGTCAAGTTTAGCGAGAAATAAGCGTAAATTTTACACTTAATTTATTTTGGGAACGCTCCACTACTACTGTGTAAAAAATAAAATACATGTTCCATGGTATGCCGAATATAATAATGTTATTGTATCGTTGGCCTTCCCGGCCCCCACTCCGCATAATAATATATGCAACTACCCCGCCCCTACGTTTCGAATAATCAAAATTAGGATCATGTCGTCGAATCGATACGCACAGACCATCGACGCATTGGTCATCTCTACCGCTGGCGTTGGCGACCGTCACACGATGATCGCACTTCGTTTCGCGATCATCGGAACGTTCGCGTTCGCGCCTCGCACGACGCCGACGACGACGACGACGCCACCACCGTCAAGCCCGTCCGTCCCGAACGGGCATCGTCGCATGCGACATTCGCCGTCGTTTTCATATCGTCGATAGTCGTATAAAACATTCCATCCCTCACCGCCGTCCCCCCCCCCAATTCGACCGTGGACGGGTCGACGTTCCCATCCCATTTCCACCACCACCTACTACTACTACTACTCCCTCCCCCCCATTATATCGATGTCCGAGTACGACGAGGGCGAAATCGGCGGGGACGGTCGATATGCGCCGTGCGCATCCTCCGAGGTCGGCGATCGGATACGATCCCACCGTCACCGCCGCTCCCACCGTCGCTCCCACCCGCGGCAACCGAGGCAAACCCCGCCCCGTACCACGCGCCCCGATGGATCGACCATATCCCTCGCGCTCGTCGACGCGTTCGGATTATTGGGCATCGTTCGCGGCGACGATCGGGAGGTACCATCAACGTGGACGTCGTGCGACGTCGTATCCCCCGAATCACGCGCGCCGCCGACGTCGTCACGACGTCGTTGCCCCTCCCTCGTGGCACGGACGACGACGTCCCCGTTCGCGGGGGTGTATCCCCCCCCCCCCCCCCCCCCCCCCCCCCCCCGCCGTCGTCGTCGACGAACGAGCGAACCACGACCAATTCGTCGAACACGACGGTCGATGAATACGACTCGATCGTTCCCACGGCCGTCCGAGGTCGGTGTGGGGGGGGGGGGGGATGGATGATCATCGCATCGCGCGGATGGATACTCGTGTACGTCCCCCCGGGCCCCCTTCGTCGTCGTCGTCGCGCTCGTGTTCACGTTCGTTATTTTGGTCGTGTCGAGGATCCTGTACCGCGTGGCGGTGGATTTCTAAGTCGAGTGGAGGAATTTCAATTGAATAATATAATAAACGAAGAGCACGCTAAAATGGCAGGGGACGGGGGAAAAAAATAATAATAAGGCACGAGGAACGCCACGAATCCTTCTTTTAGTCCCGTCGTTCGTTCGTCGTTCGTTCGTCGTTCGTTCGTCGCAATCGTATCGTATCCCTCGAAAATCGGGGGGGGGATGGGGGGGGGGGGGGGGGGGGGAGAGGAGATGCGTCGAAAGGGGGGGGTATCGAATGAGATTAAAACGAACGACCGCCCGAGTATACATAACGAGGTTTTAGGTGCATGCGCGTTCCCGGCGATTGCTCCGAATTATCATCCCAACCGCTCGTCGGAATAGAGGCGGAGGGAGAAAATAATAACACGTAGATTGCGCCCCATGTACCATTTTTTTGCAGAGAAGTAGTATATAGAAAAAAGACCAGCGATTCAATACGAGCCTTAATTATTTGCCATTGAGCGCGTACTCAAATAATTTGAGCGAGGTCGTGGATGGCGTATCGGACGTATACGTACATTTGTCTTCATTGGATTTTTGGGGCCGGCATCCAAGAAAAAGGAAGAAACAACGTCAGAAATTCGATTTGCATGTCTCGGAATAGTTGGACCAGTCCCTGAACCTTGGATCTTTGAGAGCACAACCTGAAGAGAGTGTGATTTCAAGTTGTCATTTTGGTAATTAATGCGGTTCGGTCCAGACGTTCATATCGGATTTTTTTCGGCGGCGGCAAAAACATTCTTACACTGTCCTCCACTAACCTATCCACAGTAAGATGCTTTCTTCCCAGTGAGAGGAAATTTCCCTCGGTAGTCACCATTCTTACTGGAAATTGCTGGCGTCTCTTGATATGGGACTCCCAAGACAGGACAGTGATTGTTATAATCGTTAAATGCTTGAAACATGGAGCGTGCTTGGCCAAGTGTTTGAAAAGAAATCATATCGATACACTCAACGACGTCGAACGGGAAGGAAGTTGTTTTTTGGTTTTTTTGAGTGTGTCCAAGCGCATTGGGGGGGAAATATTATATTATCGTATCAAATTTTCTCCACTTTCATCTCCCCATGTGTGGGGTTCTTTGCCCTCGGTCGTCATGACCAATAATATGAGTCCCTCGGGTAAGCATATTTACGCGCTAGAACGAAGGTTGGTAGGGACTGGCATAAATTCTAGAGTCGTATCGGTTGGCTCCAGTGGTAATCCTTTAGCATGAACGGCGGGAAAATCACGTTATCCCTCCCGAAACAGAAACCGCTCACGAGATGTAAGAAGTAACAAACGGGGAGAAAGGGTACTGCAATTGAACGACCTGTATTTTCGCTATTAATTATTTGTTTAACGGTTGGACTTGGAAACGCGCTCGATCTCGTCCTTCTTCTTGATCGCGTACGAGTTGCTGCTACCCCTAGCGGCATTGACCAGCTCCTCCGCCAGGCACTCGCTCATGGTCTTGAGATTGCGAAAGCTCGCCTCCCTCGCCCCCGTGGCGAGCAGGTACAGCGCGTAATTGACGCGACGGAAGGGGCTCATGTCCACGGCCTGACGACGGACCACGCCGGCTCCGCCGACGCGGGTGGAATCCTCACGCGGTCCGGAGTTGATGATAGCATTCACGACGATTTGGATGGGATTCTGATCCGTAAGGAGGTGGATGATCTCGAGGGTGTGCTGCACGATGCGCACGGCCATGAGCTTCTTGCCGCTGTTGCGGCCCTTGCGCATGAGGGTGCAGGCCAGCCGTTCCACGATGGGACAGCTCGCCTTGCGAAAGCGCTTCTTCTGGTACCGCCCGGCGGTGTGGGGGAGGTAGGTGGCGTGCACCCCCTTGACGGCGATGTAATCGACGAGACTGATGTCCTTGATCTCGATGTCGTCGAAGGACCACTTGCCGAAGAGCTTGACCTCGGTCGCGCCCCCGACGGCGACGAATTCCTCCTCCTCCTCGACGTCGTCCTCGACGGGGGCGTCGTCCACGATGACCTCCTCGGTGTCGGACATTGTTCCTATCTTTGGGTATTTATATATGTATATTGCGCGGCGAGGGTGAGATGAGGTGCTGCTTCGGTCTGGTCGGGAGATGAAGAGACGATGACTCCCGTCTTTCGTTTGCTCTTTGTGGCAGGGGTGGTATAAAATATTTGTTCCTACGTTGTTTCCACGTAGAGGTGACGATTATTTAGTAACCAATAAGTAAGCCACTCTTTCCCCACTACTACGGCCAGACCTCGTCTTTGTGTATCTTCTGTCCGCCGAACGAAGGAAATTGGCGGGAAAAATTGCGGGGGGTGCCCCCTATCTAAAGCAAGATCTCCGCTGTATTTCCCCATCTCCCCATCGCCATCGCCACGACATGGTCCCCGACGCCGCCGTCGCCGACGACGCCATCATCGGTGGCGAGGAGGGCAACAATGACGAATCATCACCCCCGACCCATGACCAACACCGCGATGATGCCGGCGGCGATTATCATCGCGGTGGCACACCCTTCCTCGCATCCGATAATCTATGCGGTCGTACCCTCCTGGGACTCGTGGGGAAGGGACATACGATATGCGCGGATATGCGCGTTTTGTCCGAGAGGGTGCCGAGTGCCTTCCTCCACGCGGCATCGACCAGTGGCCACGGCGGTGGCGGTGGCAGTGGCAAGAAGGGCGCATCCGGCGGCGACAGGGGGCCGTCGTCGCTCTTCCTTTCAATGTTCTCATCGTCGAGCGCGTCCTCCTCCGCCACATATCCCAACGACAAATCGAGGAGGAGGACGTCCGATCCATCGTCCACCGATGGCGGGAGCGGTGGTGGCGATGTGGACGGGGCGAGGAATTACTCTCGTTTCCTATTCGATTTTTCCTACCTGCACAATCCCGAGGAAATGGAGGCCGGCCTCTCCTCCCTTCCCCCCACCACTCCTGGGTCGTCATCGACGGACGAACAGGACGTGGACGTGCTCGAATTGGAACGTGAATTCGCAGTGAATCATCGCAAATCCATCGAGGAGTATTACGATCTCTTCTTTTCCATCTACGATTATCAAAGGGCATTGAATACCTTCGTGGAGGACCTGACGTGCGGCTTTTACATACAATATACGGTCGAGAGCGTACTACTGGAGATCGAGGGTAGGGCGCTGCTATGCGAAGCTATATGGTTGTATGGCGTAATACTGATATTAATGGAGCGATTGTTCCCGGTGAGTGAGACTTTCGACGTACACGGTGGCATGTCGCACGACGACTACGGATGAGATGTTACGCCCCCTCGTCTATAATATTTTTTCTGTCCTGTTTTTTATTTTATTTTTTCTCTTTCCCCCCCCCTCCCCCCCTCGATGTACACACGAAACAGGGTCCGATCCGTGAAAGGCTCGTCATCGCTTACTTTCGTTTATTCGGTAGGGACGGTGACATATCGCGCATCGACCTGATATGCAAGCTTTGTAAATCCACCGGCATCCTCCCGCCGCCCCCAGCATCGTCGTCCTCGCCCGGTTTTTCGTCGAACGCATCGTTCAAGTACCCGACGGACGACGAGAAGCTGTTCAATCGCTTCCCCCTTCCGTCGGACTTGATCCGAAACGTCGTCGGGTGTCTCATATCGGACGACGTGTACCGTCAATCGTCGGCGTTCCCGAACATCGATCATCGTTCCACACGCTTGTCGCGTCAGGCCTCCATGCTTTACGTGATACTCTTCTTCGATCCGACCGTATTGCGAGAGGAGCACGCAAGGATGCGCGAAATCGTCGACAAGTACTTCCACGACAATTGGGTCGTGCACGTGTACGCCGGCATGACCGCGGACCTAAGCGTAGAGTGGGATCGCTTCCCCGCGGCAAAGTTGGCGCTCGACAACGTGTTAGGGGTCGACAACGTCAGGGGGATGCACGTGCGCAACGCGAAGTTGATAGGCCAGTGCATGGCGGAGCTTAGGGCGTACTTAACGATGGGGATACTGACCGATCCGTTCGTGCTCGACAATCGTCACGACCTGCTGAATTGCCTGCGTCGGTGCAACATCGTGATTCGGTGGCGCGTCCTCCATCGCAGGACGGCGAATCCGACATATCACAAGATCGTGTGCGTTGCCTCGGATAAGGTTACCACGGATCCCAAATTGGAGGCCGACTACGCGATCAACGACACCCACGTTGTTTCTCTGATACTTCTGACGTCTCAGCTCGAATTGCAGCTCAAGGGGATCTTTCGAGACCTACTAGATAAGAAGGAGAGCATATGGGTCGGTTGTCGTAGTCGCGTCTGCGACATCATGACGGACCTCGCCGATCATTACAAGGGAGATCAGACTTTGGCTCGTGTTACGCGACACGACGGGTTGATACAATGGTTCAGGAGTATGGCGGGCGAGATCAACGACTTGGCATACGATGGCGGGGTGCACTTCACTGTCACCGGACGGAGGATACAGCTTTGCGTCCAGGCTCTCGAGGAGGTCGAGATGTATGACATGGTGGACAGGGACGTGCAAGTGAAGGCCTATTTGAAGGAATCGCGTGACCTGCTCTTGCAAATGGCAAGGGCGGTTGGGGTGAACGAGGGCGTTTGCGAGGATATTCAATGGATATCGGACATGTCTTATGGCATTGAGTGCATAAGGTCTTACATCCATATCATACATTCTCGCATCTCGAAGGACCCGTCCAACGTCTCTCTCCTTCAGGGATTCTTCATGAAGCTCTCAAGCTCATTGGACGGACCCGTCGTGCGACTGAGACAGCTCAAGTCCTCCGATGTGTTGAGGGTGACGGAATATTATTCGTCGCAACTCGTGTCATTCGTAAGGAACGTCCTCGGGATCGTTCCCGTTTCGGTGTTCGCCATATTAGTCCAAATGGGCGATATATTGGAGCGGAGATTGGAACGCCTGCCATCGAGGGTCCAGGGCGATAAATTGATATCATTCGCTCAGCTGGGGGAGCGCTACAAGCTTAATATGATGGCTCATGAAATTTCAATCTTCGCCGACGGTGAGCTCTCGGGGGAGAGTTCTGTGATTCCTCTCAACTTTGATCTAATTCTGTTGTTGTGACTGCCCTCTCTTAGGTATTCTTCAGATGGAAAAAACCGTTCTCGGAGGCATCGAAGTGAACCCGCACAAATTGTTGGACGATGGTCTGAGGAAGGAGTTGGTCTCCCACATTACCGAGCTGTTGAATAATCTCATCCAGTTCGACTTTTCCGCCGACTCGGAGACGGTTGCATCCATGAGCAAGCACCTAGCAAGCGCGATGAGGTCCCTCGCATCATTGTCGGGCCGGTTGGAGGCATTCCAAAGCGCCCTAGAATGCGTGGACGATTATTTGTGCATGCACGGATTAAAAATGTGGCACGAGGAGATGGGGCGAATCATTTCGTACAACGTCGAACAAGAGGTGAGGCGGTTTGGTTCCGACTATTGATACTGCTGCCACCGCCATCTCACTTATTCACAAACGATTCACACACAGGTCAATAAATATCTTCTCAAGAAGGTTTTAGACTCAGACTCCAAATTCCAATCGGACATAGTACCTATACCCCGCTTTCCAAGGACGAAAAATGAGCCCTCCTGCATTAATTTCATGGGAAGGATGGTGTCGATGTTGATAAAAATATCAGATGCTCAATATACGACATATTCCCTGGAAAGGAATGGCTGGTTCATGAGCGATGAGCGTGTGGTGTGTGGATTGAACACCATTTCTCTCATTCGCGATGCGATTGGGATATACGGTTTGTCCGGATTAGATCGGTTATTATGTTATCGAGCGCTCCACGAGCTTCATCGCTTTGTCAAGTTTTTTAAGACTAACGTATCAAAACATGGCGTGCTTCTTGAGAAGTTGAGAGACGAGGTGAGCTCGACAGAATTTCTTTTTTCGATCAACCCATGTTTTCGCTCACTCCTCAGATCTTGGTAACCAGCTCTTTCCGGAATGGCGAACTCCAAAAGATGCCGTCGCCATTTATGCAGCTGCGTCAAAAAAGACAGAAATGCTTATGCTTCCGATGCTTACTTGTTTTCGACGAGTGGGCCAGGCCCAACTTCTTCGCAGAATGATTCGTTTTGAGCTTCAGCGATCTGCCAGAGTGGATGCTAAGTTGCTGCAGCATACAATCCTTACCTATAATACCATGATGAGGGCAAATTATTCGCCTGGAGGAGTAACCGAGGATGTCAAGAAAATGTGCGACATGAGTGTTGCAGTTGGTGCTGGCGACCCAATTCAAACAATATTCATGAAGACCGACCCTCTCGAGGGTCTGCCAGTTCTCTTGCTATTTTTTATCATAACTTACACGCAAAAACTTACCTTCAATCCAGCATTTGGGTCGCTGTCCAAAGTGAAAGCAGGCTACCCTATAGACGGTTGGCCGATAATTGCCGGCATATCTACCTTAGTGAAGCAGTTCCATCCTTCATATGGGAAGAGTTTCTTAGCTTACCTGGGCCAATTTATCCGCGTGTCGGTTAATGAATATGCTTCGAAGGGAAAAAATGAAGATGCGACTCGCTTGGCAGCTGATAGCCTGAAAAGCTGCGTCGTGCTAGCGGAACAATTTTGCGATATCAGCGGATTGCCAAGATCTGCGTTGTATGAGCATGTTCCACAATATGTTTTTGAATTATGCGGTGATCTTCCGTGATTCAATATACCACACCAAATTTATTATATTACATTAAATGTGACAACGCCTTCGCTAATATCTTAAACTATCTTGACACGCTGAACGGTTCCACTTCCCTCTCTCGACCTCCTCTAGGCTTTACTTTTCCTAAATTTGTACAAGACAATCATGACAGCTTTTTTCTCGACCGTTGTATTAAATGAGGTCCCAATTGTCATCAGACACAACATCAAGCACACTCTCACTATCTTCGGATACCAGTATGTCATCTTCTTTCAACTCTTCAACTGACTTGACTTGCGAGTTATTGAAGAAAGCTGTATCTGCATCGCTCTCACATGTTGATCTTCGTGCCCAATCACACCTACCGTGTATGCTATAATAAGTATCGCTCATTTCCAAGATCTGGCTCAAACGATTCAAATTTGCATTCTCTTGGGTCAAATTGCAGGGGGTCGGACTGCGTGCTTGCATTTGGCTCCTTGGGCACTCCTGAATAGTCGGGCTGAAAAAGATCGTTTCGACGTCATCGAAAATTTCCTTCGCCGCAACAAACGATGTGTCCACAGGCTCGATGTCTGAGATGATGGCGGCAGATTCTTGGGGATTGTAGGGGAAGTTGCGCGTGATGAATGCATCCATTTCATCATCTTCTAGATCGGATTGAGCAGAGAGGACGGGGATAGGCGAAGACCCACCGTCTGATGCATCAACAATTATT
This sequence comes from Cyclostephanos tholiformis, assembly GCA_036939975.1. Classification (NCBI taxonomy): domain Eukaryota; phylum Bacillariophyta; class Thalassiosirophyceae; order Thalassiosirales; family Thalassiosiraceae; genus Cyclostephanos; species Cyclostephanos tholiformis. Next base: position 3,798 of record JALLPB010001226.1, on the reverse strand, counting down.
CCCGCTTGCTGAACGCGGGCCATGATCAACGCTTTTTTACTAGTGCCTTTGAGCACTTTTTCCTTGCTCGGCTTGTTGCTTGGGTTGAGCGAATGTTCCTTTCGACTTCCCGTCCTCTTCATAGACAGAATTTCCCCATCCATCTTCCTTAACTTTCCCCGATAAATTATCTCAAACTCATGTCCAGCCTTGGGGTGGTAAATCCCCTTTTCATCCCTCTCAAAACGTTCGTCGAGGTCGGGGAACCATCGATAGAACTTGCGCCTGATGGAATCTTCCTTAGCGTTGATATTGTCGCCTTTTTTCTGATGATTGCGGAGACATTTTATCGAGCCGTAGGTCTTCATGAGGCGAAGCATTTCAGGAAAGGAGACGGTAGCCTTCTTGCCACGCTTGACACCACTTGTGTCCTTGGAAACACTTCCGTTCCTGACTTGTGTCATTGTGGTGATGTCTTTCATGATGTTGGAATGAGGCTATAAACAAGGAAACAGACACAATCCAGTATAGGGTGAGGAATTCATCTGACGAAGTGGGGAAATATAAATCCTAAATCTCCGACGCCCCTCTCACCCCCCCTCCCGTCGTCATGGAACAAGAAAAGACTGAGCACACACATGCATGGGACGAGGGGAGGGGGGGGAGAGGACTTAGTGCAACAGCAACAAAGAAAGTCCTTTTGTTGGGATCTGAAGCATCATACCGACGAAATCTTTATGTCCGAGTAAGAAATGTGAAGTGTGAATGTGAAAAAAAACAGAGAGAATTTTTCTTTATGTCGTGGTGATCACACATCACATGGACCACCCCACTACCTAGTTCGAGTCGATCTTGGATGATGTGAAAAAAATGACACTACAACATATTATTATCATGCCTAGAGTTAGATACTGAATCGGTATTTTTCGGTCAGTTTTGGTCAGTATTTCTCGGTATTTACATACCGTATCGAAGAAGAAATCGGTCAGTATTTTTTGGTACGCATAAAAAAGGGGGCTACGTTGTGAAAAGCCCCCTTTTTGAGGTCCCCAGCCCCCTTTTGAAGAAAAAAAGGTTCCCGCCAACTCTGAGGGCTATGTTCCCGCCAAATACACTAGTGCACAAAATACTGACCGACAAACCGACTAGCCTGGCCCAGTAAATTACTAATACCGGCCAGACTGCCAGTATCAATGCAATATCTAACACTAATCATACCGTAGACGCCACCCGGGGAATAAGAAACACTTCCCAAAAAAATTTATTTGGAGGCCGCCGCGAGGGGTGAAGAGGAAATGGCCGGACGACAAGAGTCGCGCCAAAAATTCAGTCGAGAAGAGAGATCAGAGTCGCCAAGCCCTCGACAACTCTTGACCCTCGACGGGATACCACTTGCCGTCATTTCCACTGCACAACACCTCGTCAATACCGCCCTAGCTCGCAAGCCAATAGTTTTCATAGAAACTAAAAATCAATCAACAATGCCTCTATCCCCCTCTTGGAAAATGCATTTCCTTCACGGATTGACCACAGCGAACGCGATTGGCGACCGCAATGTGGCAAAATTCACCAAAGCAATGACCCACGACGCTGCCATTGACACCAAGATGAAGTACCTCAATGAGGACAACAACCTCATCCTCGTCGCAGACAACAAGAAGCAAGTTGTCATCCTCCACAACATCAAAAATCTAGGAGGAACAACCATCAACCCCACCAACAAAGTGGCGGCCCTCATCGGGGTGGGCCCCGACGCCCAAGTCGTCGCCCTCGACGTCGACACTGCCATCGCACCCCAAATCAAACGCACCCAACCCGCGAATGACATCGTCGAGGCAGCATCCACCGGCATTGACGCCATCCGTGCCCTCCGAGCCCCTACGCGGGGAGAACATATCTTCAGAGGTCTCAGCATGTTCACCCCAGCCCCTTTCCTCCGAAAGGCCATTCTCGAAGCCATGTCCCCCTGCCCCTTCGAGATCATCCAGGCAGCAATTGCGGCCCACACCCTTCACGTGCAGGAACACCAGAACAACGACGGTTTCTCCGCCGCCGACCTAGAAGCCCACCGCAACATGCTCATCATGTGGTGCCTCGCAGTCGGGCAAGATTCGATTCCCGAAACTCGTTTCTCCCTCCTCCCAGACGACAACGATCTCAAGACGCACAAATCAAACTCTCACCTCAAGTACATCCAGCCAACCCTCGATGCAGCGGCAGCGGCACCAATCAATCCTGAAGATACCGTCCGAGTCCTTCAGCTCTTAGGAGCCAGCATGGAACGTTCCTGCGAAGCGTCAGAAACACAATCCGAAATCCAGAGAGAGCACGTAGCCTACCTCAAGGAAAAAGACAAGAAGAAAAAAGACAAGGCCGAGAAATGGCACGGCCTCAGCCGACGCCTCGTCCGGAATGCAGCATCGACAAACGGCCAAGTTCCCGCAGACAACATCCCAGCATCATACAAACTCATCATCAACAGCGAAACAGCAGCCATGGCCGACAAGGAACTCCACAGCCAGATGGTGGCGCTCGGGCACAGAGAAGTTGGTTTTGCGCACGGGACAGCCGCCAGCCTCTACAATGGCAGCATCCTTTGGAACGCAAGGGACAAACCAAGCAACCTATCATTTTTTACATTGTACGAGAACAACCCCATGAACGAGGAACAAAAATCCCGCTACCTCCACCTCAACATCCTACACAGCAACACCGACAACAAAAACCTAGACGAGATCAAAGCCTCCCAAAAGCAAATCGTATCGGTACCGAAAGACTTCACCGAGCTCTTCAATGTCATCAAGATGTACCGCGGCATGGCGACAATCCTGTTTGGATCAGAAAGCGCACTCTCCGTCGAAATGGGAAGGGCCCTAAGTCTCATCGAACAAGAGGCCTCGACAATAAAGGTACGAATCGCAGGGGATTTCAGATACCCCGCCAAAATCCTCTACGCCTTCGAAATCCGCATCCAACGTTGGCTCTACCTCTGCGAGCAGCAAGAAGACCGCTCTACGATCAACGACAGCATCATCGACATGGATCAGGTCATCGAACAGATCCTCAATAGCAGTCTGACGATCGACCTCCCCCTTGTTTTCACAACCAACGACACCCAGGAAAAAGAAGACACCCCCACCCCCGCCAACGCAACGGGAGCAGGACAACAGGGGGGAGAGAAGAGAGGCAGGAAACGCAAAGGCGGAGGCAAAGCCGATGGCGCAGATAGGAGAGTCTTCAACACGAACATGGTCGAAGAGTTCAAAATGAAGGAAGGAGAGGATTGGCGCAAACACCTGTCAGGGAAACTACCCAAGGACCGACCCAAATGGGGAGACAACGGATGGATGTGCGCCCGTTGGCTCACCAAGGGCGACTGTTTCGTCGACTGCAACAACAAAGCATGCCATGTTGGAGCAGACGCGATCAATTCCGAGAAAAGAGCTGAGTACATCAACTTCCTCAAAAGGGTACGAAACACCCCCACCGTCTGACTCCTCAGGTCGGAATCTAGCGATGTCCGACCCCCCGCAAAACCACCCGACCCCTCCCCAGTCAGCGCAAGCAACCAACCAAAAAACTCCGACCGTGCCCTCCCCCCAGCCATCGCAGAGGATGAACCGGAAAACCAACCAACTCACGAGTCCCCCCCCCAGGGGTTTTCGTGTCAGATGCGTACAAGCACGCATCCCGCCACCGAGTGGCCCCAAACCATGAACCAGCATGACCTCCTATCAGCCTGGAGTATCCCCGAGGGAGAGCCTCCTCCACGGCACATCCTGAAGGGAATCGAGCATGCCAAAGAGATACTAGGTGAGT
>JALLPB010001225.1:0-13571 GCA_036939975.1 Cyclostephanos tholiformis | reverse complement strand
CGACATTGTCGGCTGAAAATTGCCGACACCGACATCCGACATGCGCAACTAAGTTCCCCACCACCTTGATGACCTTGCAGATAGTATTGCATTGCCATACCCCAGGCCTACGCACAGGTCTGAATTGAGCCCAGTGGCCCATGACCCTTCACTCCCTGCCCCTTCCAAGCCATTGGCATACATGGATTTCTATTTCAATTACTTTGTCAATGCAGCTCGATGGTCACCAGTTGGTTCAATGGGGTTGGACAATTTGCTTTGAGTGCAGTGGCTCCTTTTCATCCACTGTTCAGAGGCAACAGTACCAAATAGCACAAGCCTGTATCACTCAAAAAACTCCATGCCAGTGATTGCTCATGGGGCACCATGAAGCTCATCCTGGGCCTGATTATTGACACAGTGGGGATGACCATTTTGCTTCCCCTCCATTGTGTACACCATCTTGTGGTGATTCTCAGCTCCTTCCTGACCTCCCAAAGATGCACCATTATGAATTGTTGGCAAAAGACCCTGAGCAAGTTGCGCTCTATGGCACATACACTCCCAGTCCAGAATATCTTCAGCTTGATGCAGAATGCTATGTCCCCCCAATCCAAAGGTCATATCACCCTCAGGCTAGGAGTCTGAGATGCTCTCAATGACTTCTGGTAGATGCATCAGAATATTTGTTTGTGGCCTACTGGCATCATAAAGGTTATCCTTTTATCTCCTGTAGCAGAGTGGGGGCACCACAACGCATCAGGCACAGGGGCAGGTGGCATCTGGTTCTCAGGGCCAGACCTAGTGGCCTGAGATGGCTACCTTACAACTTGTCAACTCCAGTGGTGTGGTGGCATGAATGGCCCCAAAGCATCATCTCACGCCTGGACACCAACTCCAGCCTCTTAGGGAGCATCACCAACTCAGATCTTGAGCTGGCAGGGGGCCTCCTTCATCTCAATTTGCTGGCAAACTGCTTCGATATTCTCAAAAGTACATTTCTGTCAAGGGCAACAATTTGAGCACCATGTTTTAGGAATGCAAGGAAAGCACATCAACCTTTTCCACCCCAGTGTACCTCCTTCAAATTTTTTGGGATCTACCAACAAATCAACTGCTACATTCCATGATTTGATTACATCTTGGGCGCCTCTAACCCTGTTTCCTAAGTGCTTTCACATGACTTCCATTTGCCTTTGCTCTACTTGCTCTCATTCTTGTCTTGCTATCTCCCACAGCCAATTGGTTGTCACATTTGGACCCCATCTTAGCGCATTGTTTCAGCCGTGACTTTGGTGTTGCTCAAGCAACTGTCCTTGGGGGAGTTGCTCCTGGCTGTGTGTGTCTAGCGGCGCCAAAGCCTAGTCCAAATGGGTCAACCTTACCTGTGACCTGGGCCTCGACACTTTTCTCCAAACCTTCTAAGACAAAGTTCCTTTCCTACAAATTTCACCAAGCAAGTGCATTCTGGGGAGCTTGCAGTTGGTAGGAATCCCCTCCAGTCTTGGTTGGCTTGAGAATTATGTAAGACACATTGTGCAGATGTTCCCCAATATGGGGGTCCAAGACCCTTGGCTCAACTTGGCATTTGACATTGATTTTTTCCTTCAACCAATGCTGTGAGTGTGAAACAAATGGACCCTGCGCCACTTTGAGTCAAGCCCATCCCAATCACTGTCATCTGTTGGATTGCGGTCTTGGCTATGTCAGACTTGGTTGACAACACCTTTTGAGCTGCCACCAACATTATCATCATGCCATTCATTTTCCTCCTCTCTCCGGGGGAATACATGGATAAGAAGTGAGAACCATTCTGCCTTATCGACACACAGCTGTTTATTGGCAGCACAAGGCTACAACTCCTCACAGCACCAACCTTTGTCTGGCCCGGTTTGCTTCTCTTGCATTCACCAGCCAGAAAAATGGTGTCCATGGTGAAGTTCTTGGTCTTGCCTGTTTGGGTGACCCCAGACTCTTCTCCTGGCCCAAGTTGATCCAATGTCATCTGTCATCTGCCTCATTGGCCTGCATGTTGTCTGCTAAACCAATGTTCTCACGTTGCAGTTGATGTAAAGGTTATTTATCAAAAATGACTATATTGGGACAATATTTAAGTTTTCCCATCTCTCATATGCAAAATTTCATAGCCTGTTATTTAGGTATTCTGTCCATTATGTATTAAGTGGTTGAACAGTCCTTTCTTGCTTCTCATAATGTCATAGGATATTGTGTGCCTAATAATAACTATGGGTAATGTGGTGGAAGTAGTTTTTGATCCTGCAAATTCCAATGCCTTAGCTCATAGGTTGAACAATAACCAAGCCTACCCCCTCATGATTGACTATTCCCATTGCATGTTATCCACCAGAGCCTATGCCCTCATCCCGAATCATCACCTGGTCCCACAACAATTATCATGGAGTCCTTCTTTGTTGCCTTCCTTTTGTATCCTTCATTTTTTCTTTTCCCACCCATCCTCCCATACTCTCTTGGTCTGTGGTGGATCATGGCATTAATCACTACCACTACTTGTAAATTGGCCATTCCAGGGCACAAAGGTGGCTTTTACTCTAGTAAAGTCCCCTGTAGTTAGTATGTACTTATGTATGGGTTTAAGAAAAATATTTTGGGCATATATAACATAGTAGGACTTATTGTATAGTCAATGGCCAGACTAAGAAGTAACATAAGAGTTTTTTCAGTCATGTAGAGTAATCATGCGATGAAAAAACTAACGACTTTGGTTTGTTTACAAGTAGGATAGAAGTTAGAGTACTAATATGACTAACGTGAAGACTAGATAATGATTAGTCAAAACCAAGAGTGTCCTTACCACCTTCCATTGGGTTCTTGCCCATGCCCATTTACTCCTTTTAAGCCCTCAACATGCCATCAAAAACAACCCATCATCCCATCATTGTCTCAAAAAACTCAAAAACACATCAATCTAAATCAGTTGCAAATTTTTTGACATGCACTATGAAAAAGTTGTACACAGTCTGCCAGCTAATCTGAGCATTACAATGCTTGATCTTTGAAGGATACCAAAATAAATGGTGAATACTCTCATAAAGCCTCCCGGCCAACCCCACATCCCAGCCACCTCTACTAGCAAGATCATCCCATAATCCCACCCACTTTGCTGCAATATCCACTGCATACAGCATACAGAAGTGTTTTCATCTGCAACAACTTATAGTGCTCCTTTGTATTCTCATCTCTGTTGCCACCAGAAGTTTCATTGGAACCATTTTCATACTCTCGTTGCCACAGAACCAACTTGTGATTGGAGTCATTAAGAACATTTTGGGGGAAATAAAGTTGGCTTGAGCATGTGACATGGCACCTGCAGAATATAAGTATTGATTTTTACCTGCTACCTTGTTCAACGAAGGTGACAGAAGCACGCAAATCACCACTCAATGACTACACACTGGCCAAACCCCCCACCATTACCTCCGGACCAGCATCATTCCCAGCCTCCACATGCTGGAGTGTTTGCTGTGTAGCTCTCCCATGTTGATATCCCTAGTATCCAAAAGGATATCCAAAGGTTATCCAAGCACAAGCTTACCTCTTACTGGTTACTCACAATGATCTATTTCCCTAGCACAATAGACCCCATAAATTAGCTAGATCAGTTCCTTATCACCATGTCAATAGATCAGCAGAACTGATCTAATCCTCAACCCTCATGCGCCTCCTCATGGCTCATGGAAATCAAGTTTGAACTAGTCACTGAACCTGCTGTCAAGGCTGTCATTGCAATCGGAGCTTTTGTGGGCATCACCACCAGCATCACCAAAACTCTCAATTTGTTTGGTATTAGTGGGTGTGTCTTAATTGCCATCTTAGCCCTAATTATCAGCACATACCACACACCACCCTTTTGTGCTCATGCATAATGTCGGACACTGTCTCTGTCAAGTCCATTTGGGCCCAGATGCTACATGGGACTTTCTCGCACATCATGGGAGAGCCCGCCCACAAGCAACTTTGTATTCTCAAAAAGGAACTCGCTGCCAATCACCATGCCATTTCTTGCCCATGGGGACATGAAAAAGGACACCTTGGCCTCCTTCAGGACCCTGTTCTTTACCTTCAATGCAATGGCGCCGCATTCAACATCCTGGCTATCGCTCCTCCTGACTATCCAATCAATCCACCAGCCGCCAATCTGACACGTGAAGCAACTCAAGCTGCAAACCTCATCAAATGCAAGGCATAGAACACTTACCTCATCATGGCCACCATCACATGCAATCAATTTGCAATGGCCATCAATGACATTTACTACACAGCACTTGACAATCCAACCAAAGGACTCAATGCAATTTCTCTCCATGACCTTGTCACCCATGTTCACACGACCTACATGACAATTTCACAACCAGAAATTGGTGACAACATGACTAAATTCCACACCGGCAATAACTCTACTCTTCCCCTCACCATCTACATGTGCAAACAGAAGAAATGTCAGATGTTTGTGCTTGACGCCGGTGTTCTCTGCTCCAAAGCCACAATGGTAACAACCAGCATGAAGGCTGCCCTCAACTGTAGTGGCATGGAACTTGCATGGCATGAATGGAAATGCATATTCTATGATGGCAACAAGAGCACTCCTACAGCCAATCTTGTCACTGCTAAACTTCTCATCAACTCAACCATCTTGACACCATTGGCACAATTCTATGGTATGGACTTCTCCAACTTTTACCTCATGACACCCATTCAAGAATACAAATACATGTGCCTCCATAACTTAATCCCCAACAAAATTATCCAACGTTACAATCTCCTTGACCTAGCCAATGATCAAGGCTGGGTATATGTTGAAATTCAAATGGGCATGTAAGGCCTACCCCAAGATCCTTGCCAACAGACTACTCGAACAACGTAATGCCCATGGCTACTACCACTGCCAACACACCCCCGGCCTGTGGTGCCACATTGGCATGATATCACTTTTTGCCTTGTCATTGATGACTTTGGCATCAAGTCCACATCTTGCAATCACATCATCCACCTCAAAGAATGTCTGGAAGAACACTACACAGTCACCATGGACTGGAACGGATCCTTTTTTGTGGCATCAATATCAACTGGAACTACTCTGCAGGCACAGTCAACCTCAATATGCCCAAATACATTCCTAAAGCACTCCTCAAATTCCAACATCCCAAACCCATCTCCCCCCAACATCAACTCTATCAAAGTGCCCCCATCCAATATGGAAAATGCGAGCAGAGAGTGGCAGTTGACACATCAGCTCCTCTCACACCTGTGGCTCTCAAATGAGTAGAGGACATCGTCAGCACACTCCTATACTCTGGTAGGGCTGTCGACCCCACACTCCCTACCACACTAAGCTCCATTGCCATGCATCAATCCAATGGCACACATGCAGTCACCACAGCCTGTGATCAATCTCTCAAAAATGTTGCCACTCATCCCAATGCCGGCATTTGCTACAAAGCTTGCAACATGATCCTTGCCTTCACACTGATGCCTCATATTTATCTGAACTTGGGGGGGAAAGCCATGCCTCAGCCCACTTCTATCTCATAAACAATGACAATGAAGAATTCAACAACAATGCCATCCTCACTCTCTCTTCCATCATAAACACATCATGACATCTGCTTCAGAATCTGAATTAGCAGCCCTCTACCATGGGTGCAAACTTGCCGTCCCAATCCGCATGATGCTCGAGGAAATAGGCCATCCACAACACAAATGCACCATGGTCACTACCAACAACATCACTGCTCAAGGTCTTACCATGGGCACCATGAAACCCAAAGCATCAAAATCGATGGATCAATGATTCCTTTGGCTCAAATGTTGCAATGCACGATATCAGTTACTCTATCTCTGGCGCCGTGGCATCAATAATGCGGATTATACCAGCAAACATCATCCCACCAAACATCATCAAACAGTCTGTCCTTTCTGCATTCAGGACACTCTGACATGTCAATGATACCATCACATTTAACATCATGTGGAAGTAAATGTTCCGACCATCACATTGATGGAAACGTTTCACTATCCATTCCATTACGGCCATTATTTGCCATCATACATTCCGTTATGGCTATTATCTGTTCCGTTATCTATTTCATTATTACATGGCCATATCTTCTCATTGTCAAGTCTTATCATCTCCATACGTCTTATCCAAGTCAATCCTGATCCTTTGATTTTACACTTCAAATCAACACTCAAGCCATGCATACACTAGCAAGGGTGTGTTGATATCCCTAGTATCCAACAAGATATTAAAAGGTTATCCAAGCACAAGCTTACCCCTTATTGGTTACTCACAATAATCTATTTCCGTAGTGCAACAGACCCCCATAAATTAGATCAGATCCTTATCACCATGTCAATAGATCAGCATCACATCTTCTGAATTATATCATCTTTATCAAAGTAACTTTGTTACCAGCCATTACCCATCCAGAACAGCCTTCATCCCAATGATGATGGAATCTTTTGCCCCCTCAAGTGCCACCTCAGCTCCTTAATTTGGGCAAAGATTGAAACATGAGGCGGCAATCCCATGAATGATGGCATGTAAGCTCTCTTGTTCCATGGGAACCAGACTGTTGCTGCCTCTCATGCATAATTAGGGATGTGAGTAAAAAAGGTGGTGGCTACAATTTAATTCACTTGGTCAAAACCTTGACCAAGAAATCAAAGTGATAACATAGTGATGCAAAGCAAAAATAATTTCACCTCAAATCCCATGCCCCTCTACCATGAATTCCTTCAGCAGGGTCAAAATCTTCTCCCTCACATCATCCTCATTGTCACCACATTCAAAATAGGGTGGCAAGGTAGCAAACAATACATCATTGATGTCAAGGCCTGACACAACCTGATTATTTTGAACAACTGGTCAGAGGCAATTCATGAACCACCTGTATTAATCCCTCCAAGGGAAGAGATGACCAGAAAAATTGCCATCCTCATCAGCCTTGATTAGTTTCTCAAAGTTTGTTAGACTGGGATTGGCAAAAGTATTTGTTGCAAGGGCAAGAATGGGGCAAACACAAGGATTGTTTGGTGTGGCATAGACTTTCCAAACCTGATCACTGTTTCAACCCATCTGGTCTGTTTTACTTTCACGAAAGTAAACACCAGGCAATCACCCATTGTGATGTGGAAAAAATGAGCATGAACAATGCTCTTGGACCTTGCCACAAGTTAAAACAATGGGCAAATAAATATTCCTAATCCTCTTCCGGCATAAACAGCTTACATATTTTTTCGTAATTAAAATCCACCTTTTTCTTACCAATGATTCCGCTGTCCTCATCCTCCATCTTTTTTGTTGTAACATGTCACTTAATCCCCTTTATAAAAATCTTCAGGTTAACGGCAAATTTGGCAGGAATATCATACTTGCTCATCCAATAAATAAGGTGAACAAGTGCACTCTTTGCCATATCATAGGAGGTAACCCCCAACAAATTTGGCTGGCCTTTTGTTTTCCCTCTATTCCTGGTTTGTGTTGAGAGAACATTACCTAAATGGGCAAATATGAGATTGGACAATATAAAAGGACAGTTATCATCCTCTGGGCTGCATGCCAAGAGACATTCTTGCACATATTTCTTTTCTTTGGTGAGTGTTATGATTGCTGCAAGCCGCTCAACAAACCATGACTCCAACAGGTGATCCCTCAACTCTTCATTGATCTTGTCATGAAAAACAAACAAGGCAAATGTGGCATTCTGACAAGCATGATTCATCAATGATTTCTCAGCAACAACTTTAACCATAATTTTTTTCAAAAATTTGCTCTGACGCATTGTTGTAGGAGGTGAAGCCTCCTTCTTGTCTTGCTGGTGATCGCCCATCATGATGGCAGGCTGGTAGGGGGGAGAAGTTGGGGAGCTGGTGATGGGGGATTGCAATGAAAGCTGCAGCGGGGGGGGGCATGCCAATTTACATAGTTTATTCTATTCATCCGAAAGAGTTCACCAAGCTAGAAATCGGTAGTAGAAGTTTGGCCAAAGAAAATTATTTAAACCCCAAATATCCCCTCGTACTAAAATTCACCATGAGGCCATGTAGCTTGAAAAAATACAAAGCAAACCCCATCTTAAAGGAATGGATAAAAATTTTTGACTATTACCAGTTTCTTGCAGATGTGGCCACCCCAGTGTTTTCTTTTGATTTTTTCTAAATTTGCACCCTGTGGCCGGCTTCAAATGCAACAAAGTCCACCATGATGCAGTCCTCCCCCCCTGCAGTAAAATATTCATAGCTCAGCAACCAGTAATTAGATTGGATTGTTGAGTTCTTGATTATTACCTATGGTGCAATTCCATCTGTCATCCCAACCCTCAACCAAAACCTGCACCTTCTAAAGGCATATGACCATGTCCTCCTCGAGCACCAATCCACACACTACATGCTCCTCACATGAGCGGCCTTGGTCGCCCATCTCCATCCCTACAATCTGGATGACAATTCCAGGTGAATGCTTGGCAAATGTGGCATGAAAAGACCAAATGCAATTGGCCATGGTTTTTATTGGTATTTTTTTAGTTGAGGTATTTTTTTGGTGTAAGGTAGAGTAACCAATGGCAAAGTGGGGATCACCGGAAAAGTCTTTTCAAGGTAATCAATTTAGCACATCTAATTAAGGCTATTATGTAGAATTTGGCAAGAAATTGACATATTTAGATTAGTTGTGCTTGTAGGGTCGATGCTAAATATGGTAGATTTAGTGTCTGGTTCTTAAACCCTGGTGGTTCTTAAACCCCGATGTATGGTAGTAGCAAGACAAACTGAAGTGGCTAATAAAGTGCCCAGTACAATTGACTCAAGGCATAAATTTAGATTTATCCCTTTGTCCTACCTATTCCTTCAATGGGCTCAGTTTACTCTCCCTCTAGATACCATAGGACACGCAGCCAAAGCAGGTCAAAAACAGCAAAAATCAGGAAGCAGAAAGCAAGTACTCAAATTGCCGGGCCCATGCAAATAGTTTTTTGTAGTTCCTACAGGGAGAAGAGACGGATACAGCATCACGGTGGGGTGTTATTTACTTTTGTGTTTTTAGTTAGTGGATTTTGTTAGTGTTTTTGTTAGGCACTTTATCTTGGTGATAATGCAAGGAGTGAGGAGTATCTTTTGAACCACCAGTCAGACAACAACAAATCACATATTGCCATAATTGTCATGCAAATAGGGAGAGGACTATTACTTCAGCGCATGCTGAATAAGTAGAAATACTGAAAATAATAGCAAATTTTGAGAAGGTGCTACAATGATTTTCTTGTGATTGTGCTTTGGCTGACTGCATGATGTGCGGCACGGTGGGATCGTATGACCGCACTGGAGGGGAGTGCAAGTATCCCTCAATCAAGGATGACATCATCAACAATGACAGGGGAGGGAAATTGCATGGATCAGCATAGGAGTAAGCAAATGAGGCTGATGGGTGTGGGGAAGAGGCATCAACGAGCGACGAGCGATGACCAAGCGGAATCAATGTCATTTTCATTGGGGGGGGATGGACGATGAGCTCTTCATCATCATCGTCGCTGCATCAAAGGGGACGAGGAGGAGTCTGATGGCACATCCACCATCAACAACACATACTACTGACCATGGTTTTGCAAGGGGGACATCATCGAGCTGTACAACACTGAGTCCTGCAATGTTCAGATTGTCTTTCCCATCCATAGTGATGGGATACGAGATGTGTAAATGGGCCTGTTTAAAAATACCACCCCTTTTCATGACCTTGCCACAGACAATGCTGCCACCACTGCAAATACTATTGGATGGCAAAAAAAAGTATATCAGCATGGAGCTGAGACCTAATGCTACTATGTGTTCATTTTGTATCCATTAGGCAATCTCTGTAGGCAGAAAAAACATACATACCCCCAATTTTGGGTATGCAAAGGGGTATGCAAACGTGTTCGCGCCAAGTTTTCTTGACCGATCCAATTGCATACCCGTCACGAGGAATTTTGCATACCCCAAGATGCATACCCTTTTCCCGCCAACTATTTTGAGCTTTTTCACCACACAAAAAGAGTAAAGATTGCATCTCTACCATGAGCAGCAAAGCCAATGATAGCTCCATTTCCATTGTGTCCCTTGCCACCCCCCGTCCATTGGAGAAGGACAATGCGGCGGGAGCAGCCCCCCCTTGCGAGACATTTGCGGAGATAATGTATGTTGCACAAGGTTGTTTGTTAAAGGCTCTTGTATTATTGAGCTTGGGGCTGAAAAATGATGATGGCACTCCAATATTTGATCCATTGGTTCTGCCATGGAGTGCTGCTGCTCGTCCATCTTCTCTAAAATGGACAGCAAAAGAACTGTGCTCTGAAATTACTAGGCGCCGCAGAGAACGTTCTGAATGCACCATGTCCCAGTCAGTGGCCCATGAAAAAAGCAACAGATTGGTTGATTGATAACCCATTTGTTGCTGACGATGATGTAGCCTTCATCAAGACTACAATTTTACATTGCGCTTCAGTTGCTTAGCACACGGGGCTTCAGGCGGGTGTCCCTTCACAATCCTTGTCCAATTCTGGCAGCGGCGACTGGGTTGGCAAGTACCCCTACTTGCATTTAATTCATGCCATAATTGATGACAACGACATCAAAACCGCGTACAAATGCTGGCTCCATGTTCCCAGTGGTCAAATGGCAGTCAAGAACAGGAAGATGGCAGCGGCAATGGCATCCAATGTTTGGTATATGGTTGCTGAAAAGTGGAATGACGAATCGTTCTCCCCAACTACCTCAGTAAAAGATTCCCATTTTGATTTTTCAAGGCCTATTGCAACTCCTTGGGATACAGTTGAGAAACTTCTACTGGCAACCCCAGAAAAAAGTTGAGGAGAAATGGAATTCCATGAATTTGGCACTGAAGAGAGGAATCTCAAACTGGAAGCGGAGTGGACAGGGAGATGGCGGACACACAGGTGAGGATGAGGATGAGGAGAAGGAGGATGATTATGATGGTAACAATGGAGAAGATGATGAGGAGGATGATACAAAGAGGTTCGGTTCTTTGGCAGGTCGCTCTCAGCGTGCATTAGACTTGCATTGTAATTTTTTTGATGATAGGAACACCTATCTCCTTTACTTGTGAAATGTTCTTGATGAGCACAATCTTGTTCAATCTACAATGCAACAATTACTTGAAGGTGTTGGCACTGGGAATGGGAGCACTGGTGTGCCTTTGGTCATTGGTGGTAAGTGCCAAAATGATGACAATGATTCACTGTCATTGTCAAAAAAAGCAAGACTACAAATGAGGATGCGTCCGCATTTGAAAAATTGAGCACCAGCATTGAATTACACAGCAAATCACTTGTTGCTGCTGCCAGAATTTCTGCTGCCAAACAGGCCAAAAATCAAACTCAGTCACGTGTAAATGAGATCCATGCAACAAGGATTAACTCTTTGTGTGACAGTAAAAGAGAGATGGCCATTTGCTTGAGCTTGCCAAACACTCTGCGTGACTACGGATGCCATCCACCATATGATGGAAGGAACAATTGATGAGGAGATATCCTCAAATATGGAGGAGCTGAACAGTATCATGTCCACTCCAACAAAAAACAATCGCAGCCCTAGGGAGAACTAATTATTGTGTGTAATAAATCCACTAATTAATGTGTGTAATAAATCCAGTTCATTGTTACATTTAGTCAGGTTTACAGAGGCTACCTACCGCTGTGTATTACCTGTCGGTCTCTGCCAATGCCCATCAACTATCATTTGAAAGAGGCGCGTCTGCGGCAATTCACTAGCTGCATTCAATCGACAATGTAATCACAATATGTTGTTCGGTACGTCATTGAAATGCTCACCCAAATGCATTACATCCATTGGCACCACTGTATTTTGCTGAGCATCATCATTACCTAGACTAACATACCCACTGTGAGCATTCATCACATGTAGCCTATCTCTATCCAACATTTGCGGAACCCACTCTAGGATATCTGTTTGTCCAATACAAAAATTGTGAAGTTTTGCCAATGCAATCATAAGAGCAACAATCTTTGTCACGCTGAGATTCCGCGGCATAGCCATGCGAAGTATCCCCCATCTCTGAACCAACATTTCAAAAGCACACTCTACTCGAATTCGGAGTTGTGAATGATAAAAATTGTAACTATCTTCGGCAACACGGTTAGGATCACCTGCAACATTTGTGAACGGCGTTGCCATATATGCAGTGTTCAAATATGCATTGTCGCCGAATAATACAAACCTTTCTTTTCCATCTCCATCCTGATGCATCAAACCATTCTTAAGCCGGGTATGTTACTCACTTGCCTCAAATGACAGACAATCAGACAACGTGCCACCGTCCTTGATAGAAATATCAAGCATGCAACCTCTGCAATCAGACACTGCCTGTCAATTGAGACCAAACTTGTGTTTCTGTCCACATAGATTTTTTTTGATCAACACCAGCCTTCGTTGCTTCTTTCAGACTAGGTTTCAGCATCCAAATGAGAATGCCATCAATTGCTCCCACACAGTTCTTGATGCCCGGTGTACTTGCTGCTTCAAATCCTGCTGCAATAGTTCTCTGTTCCTCCAACAAATCAGGATATGAGATTTCGAATTGAGGGCATTGATTGATGGCATCAACAACAATCCACACACTGGACAAAACCTCCGAATAAGAAACACCAAAAACACACATAATATCATATGGTGATCCCCCAGAAAAATATCGAATTGCAGCACCGAGACGCATGCTTGGGGAAATAACTCCATTTGGGATGGGAGGAAGGGAATAATTGCCACCATCCCTCCCTCCTTTGTGCTCGTAGGAGATTTTCTTGTCAGTAGCGGTGTGAATATACAGAAGCAAAATTGCGTGTAAGCACCAAAAACTGTCATATGTTATGCGAAATGCACGATGGAAAATTCGTGGACCCATATCATATTAAATATTTCTAATATGGAAACGTGCTGCCACTGTGGCCGTAATCGAATACTTTGCTGTGGCGAGTCCTTCTTACGCTTCAAATATCGATGCGCTGCAGCCAAGACAGCGGGCTGAACGATCATGGATGCTTCGGAAAGCAGCTCGTTCACAGCATCAGAAGCGAAAAGCATGCCGCAACAATTGTGTGGTGATGAATCTTGGCATATGATGTCACTGATGATGGGTGTGGTGGATGATTACTGATAAGATCATGGCGGATGATGACTGATAAGATCATGGCGGGAGGGAGGGTATACATGTACTCACTTCGATCTGCCTACAGAGATAAAAACATTCAGGACGACAGACAGTACGTTTGAGTACGTATGCAACTTGATTTGAGTACTCAAATGAATCTGCCTACACAGAGATGGCCTTAGGTCTGCATGGTGGCGGAGTGGCTAGGGTTCCAAAACCTTACTACTCTGAAAATAATTTGGGCCAAAAAAAAGGCCTAATAATATGAGAGATGGTTTTTCACTCGTACGCCACATGAAAGAATTCGGAATAAAAACGTTGAAAATAATATAAAATCCGGGGTAAGAAACAGACACTAAATCTAACTAAATTAGTCAGAAAATTAAAAATAGGAGGA
>JALLPB010001224.1:0-10616 GCA_036939975.1 Cyclostephanos tholiformis | reverse complement strand
ACGATAGCCTAGGGTCACTATAGTGACCCTACGGTCTGACCAACAAGGAGATATGTCTCTACAATAATTTTATGTTTTTGTGTTTTTAGGAATGCTCCAATCCATCAAATAATAGAGTTTGTTGATACCTTAGTACTTTTTTTAGCGATTAACAGGGAAAAATTTTAGCCGAAAAATCGATGATGTATCGTACATATTGCATGATGTATCGCTGTATTGGAGGTGGGTAGTCATACCTACGTGCATCTGTAATAGCGGCAAGTCGTGGTATCTACACCCCGCGCAATGGAATTGATCCTGAGCTCGCTCGAAGCATCTCGCTTCGGGAAGGAAGAGGAGCCTATTGCTCATCCTCATCTTCGTACTCATCCTCGTCGTAATAGTCGTCCGCATGATGATGACGACGATAACGACGACGACGACCGGTCTCTCGAGGCTTCGTGTGTCACCTTCTCCGAGGCGCTTCGTCGAGTCTTCCTCACTTCGTACGACGACGAATCTCCACCCCCACCGTCCTCCGTCGCGAACGCATCATCGTCATCGTCATCCTCATCGTCATCCTCATCCTCATCCTCATCGAGCGCCAACGAGGTCGCGGCTTGGCTCTACGAGACATGCGCGCAACTGCCGTCACCCCTCCCGCCGTTGCAATTGGCATCTGCGGTCTTATCGGCGATCGTAGCGAAGACTGCTATGACTACGTCTGTTGGAGGAGGAGGAGGAGGAGGAGGAGGAGCGGGCGAAGATGACGAAGAATCGTCGAGGGTTCAGTCGTTACTATTCGAATTGCTCGGCGAGGGAGAGTCGAGCGTCGAGGCGCTCTTCGGGATAATGGCACGAGCGGGGGAAATACGCGACGCGAACGTGACCGTATCGGACCTGACGATTGTCGCGGAGTCCTCCTCGTCCTCGTGCTCATCGGATCCCGCCCGGCGTGGTGACGACGTCGTCGACGACTCCCTCGATAGGCTCTGTCGTCTACGCGCCGAGGCCCACGAGGCCGCCGCCTTAGTCGCGGACCTCCGAGCGGAATTGCGCGCGCTCACCACGACTACGTCGTTGGGAGGGGGCGAAAACAACGTTCGATTCGGCGTTGCCGGTGGGATAGTAGCCGCACCATCCGCCACCACCCATTCCGTCGCACGTAGGAGCGATAGGGATTCGGAGAAGTCGATCAAACGCGCGATAAAGGACGCGATGACGGTCGTGAATGCCGCCAGGGAGGCGGGGGCATTGACGGAGGACGACGAATCGCGATTGCGATGTCGAATGGAGGGCGGTGGAGGCATTGGCGTTGGACGAACGACGACGACGACGACGATACGTGACGAGGAGTTATCGTTGTACCATCGTCCGAGGGGTCTGGGGGGATTGAGCCCGCACGAGCTCGACGACATGAGACGAAATCTCCATCCCGAGGGCACGCGCGTATACGACGACGGATCCCTGCGCGGGTTGCCACGGGGTACAATACGCGAATTCAAGGAGGGCGTCTATGAGAGGGTGATCATACCCCCGCCCGTTCTCGATAGGACGAATCAGCCGGCACGGATAGACCTCGACGAGGTCCTGGGGACGGACACGGACGAACGAATGGCGTTCGCTGGAGCATCGAGTCTGAATCCCATGCAGAGCGCGATCTTCGACGCAGCGTATAACACGCGCGAGAATCTACTGATTTGCGCTCCCACCGGTGAGTTGAAAAAGGGGAGGGGAGGAAATTATCTATCTCGCGAACATATATATTATTGTCCCCCCTCGAATCCCACCGTATTGAATGGATAATTTGATGCACACCTCTCCTTCTCTCTCACACTTCCTCTCGCACTTGCTCGCTGCATCGATGGACAACGAAAATAAGGTGCGGGCAAGACGAATGTCGCGATGCTCGCCGTCGTCTCGCACCTGCGCGACGCTGGCCTCATCGGTCGCCAACATCGCGACGACGACGACAGCCATTCCTGTGGCCTCGGCGCGGGCAAGAAGATCGTGTACGTCGCCCCCATGAAGGCACTGGCGCAGGAGGTTGTAGAGAAATTCTCATCAAAGCTGAAACAGTCAGGTATAATCGTGCGAGAACTGACTGGGGATATGCAGCTAACCCGAGCCGAGGCGGATGCTGCGCACGTGCTAGTAACGACGCCGGAGAAGTGGGACGTAGTCACCCGTAAGGGAGGGGACGGATCCCTCGGCTCAACCTGTGGGCTTTTGATAATTGATGAGGTCCACCTCCTCGCCGACGAGCGTGGCGCCGTCATCGAGAGCGTCGTTGCGAGGCTACACCGGTGGGTCGAGTCGAGCCAACGACAGGTACGACTGCCATTCGCATTCAGTGGATGAATCTGATGGTCGCGTTGACTGCAGTTCACTTCTAGGCAAAGCTATTCTAATTCTTTTCACTGCCCGCTCGCTATTTCTACTCAGGTGCGACTCGTGGGACTCTCGGCGACCTTGCCTAACTACGAGGACGTGGCGACTTTCTTACGCGTGGACCGGAGGAGAGGATTGTTCCATTTTGGCCCCGAGCATCGTCCCGTGCCCCTTAGGCAGACGTTTGTGGGCGTCATTTCGACGAACGCGAGGGACAGATTTCAGAGGGAGAAAAGGATGGACGACGTTTGCTATGAGGTCGTCTCTGACGCGTTGCGCGACGGCCATCAGGTCATGGTGTTCGTGCATTCCCGTAAGGGTACGTCTACTGCCGCCAAGGCATTGGCAGAGCGCGCCGCTACGGAAGGCGAGCTGGAACGACTTTTCATCGGGGAGGAGGGAGGGAACGACGCCCGTACGAACTACTTTGACCGGGCCGAGAAGAGTCAGAACAAGGAGCTTCGTGAGCACTTCCGCAACGGCATGGGCATCCACCACGCCGGCATGCTGCGTCACGATCGTAAGCTATCAGAACAAATGTTCAACGACGGCGCAATAAAGGTACTTTGTTGCACCGCGACCCTGGCATGGGGAATCAATCTTCCCGCTCATTCCGTCGTTATTAAGGGAACCGATGTTTACATGCCAGAAAAGGGAAAGAATGTCGACCTAAGTATTCTCGATATCCAGCAAATTTTTGGTAGGGCTGGACGTCCGCAGTTTGACACTTCGGGGGATGCCACGCTTATCACTACACACGATGCCATGGTCAGATATCTAGACAAGCTCGTAAGAGCGACACCAATCGAGAGTAATTTTGTCAAACACCTCGCCGATCACATGAATGCAGAGATCGTAGGCGGTACCGTTACCAATATCCGGGAGGCGATCGAATGGATTCGTTACACTTATTTACACGTTCGCATGTGCAAAAATCCCTTGGCTTATGGCATCAGCGCCGTCCAGCACGAAAGCGATCCAACGCTTCGTGGGCGAAGTCGTGAGCTAGTTATCGAAGCGGCCAAGCTACTCGACCAACGAAAGATGGTGCGATACAATCCCGAAAGTGGCAACCTCGCGGTTTGTAATTTAGGCCGCGTGGCATCGCATTTTTACATCCGAAATCAGAGCGTTGCCACCTTCAATGAAATGCTTGAGAAAAGGCGGGCTTCCCCCACAGACGCAGATCTCCTTCACGTGATGTGCTGTGCGGACGAATTCGAAAACATACGAGTCAGATCAGAAGAACTTGATGAGATAGATAGGTTGAAGAAGGAGTCCTGCCCGCTCGACAATTGTGCCCCCGTGGAGGAGTTCAGTGGAAAGTGCAACGTACTCTTACAGTCATACATTTCGAAGGCTCGAGTTTTCTCATTCACCTTGATTTCGGACACGAATTACATAGCTTCAAATGCTGGTCGCGTTGCAAGGGCGTTGTTCGAGATGTGCATTAAAAATGGCAATGCCTACGCCGCATTGAAGTACCTCCGCCTTGCGAAAAGCATTGATCACAGGTTTTGGTGGTTTCAATCGCCTCTGCGCGCGTTTGAGCATGAATTGAAGAAGAATGTCTTCGTGGCATTAGAAGACTCGCGGGTTGGGTCCGAGGAAGGATACGATACATTGGAGCGTGCAGTGTCCTTGCTTGATATGGAGGCAAATGAAGTTGGGGAGCTTTGTCGCTGCTTTTGCGATGGTGCATTGATTCAAAAGTTCGTTCGCATGTTACCAAGGGTGGACGTGTCATGCAACGTCCATCCGATAACAAGGAATACTCTCAGGCAAGTTTCGATGTCTGCTCCTGCTCCTATTATGTAATCTCGTCATCCATTCATATTCATATCCGTTTGCACAGATTCCGTATTGAGCTAATTCCTACCTTTAATTGGAATGGCCGCTATCACGGCGGGTCTGAGGGGTTCTGGGTTTGGGTTGAAGACAACGATAATAATCGAACATACCACAATGAATACGTCTTGTTTTCGCAACGAAAATATGAATCTACCACTTTGGAAATTGTCGTCCCAGTTTTTGAACCCATGCCTCAACAATATTTTATTAGAGTCGTTTCAGACAGTTGGGTTGGATGCGAGGCTCTGATTCCTATCTCTTTCCGGCATATTCTGATCAAAGGGCTGAGCTCGCCAACCCTCTTCACTGACTTGCTTGATCTCACTCCGCTCCCTATACGAGCCTTGGCCGACCCACGTTACGAACAGCTTTATTTGAAGAGATTTACCGTCTTCAACCCAATTCAAACACAGCTCTTCCACGTCTTATATCATAGCGACACACCAGTATTGCTCGGTGCACCAACTGGCTCGGGTAAGACAACAATCGCCGAGCTAGCTCTACTCAGAATGAAAAAACAAAACCCAAAAGGAAAGTGCGTCTACATTGCGCCTCTCAAGTCACTAGCAAGAGAGAGACTGAAGGAGTGGAGAAATACCTTAGGCGCTCCTCCTCTCAAGTGGAATGTACTTGAGTTGTCGGGCGACACATCTCATGACTCTCAAGCTCTCAATAAATCTGATGTTCTTATCTGTACGCCTGAGAAATGGGACCTTATTAGCAGAGGCTGGCGTGGAATTTCCGGAGATTTGTCTTCTAGTGATGCTAGTCATGGAAAACGCTTTGTGAGGGAGGTCGGACTTCTCATTATTGACGAGATACATCTATTAGGTGAGTGCTTTTGATATTGAAAAGTCGCAATTAAGTGTACTTTGCGATATTTAGCCACTTTCGGTGATTCGTCATTTTTAGGTGAGGAACGTGGCGCAGTGCTGGAGGCTATAGTGAGTCGGACTCGATTTATTTCACGTTACGTTGAAGCTGAGAATCGGCAGCAATCATCAACATTGCCGATAGAAGGGAAACCACCCGAAACGACTCGAATTATTGGACTCTCTACCTCGCTAGCAAATCCTTTTGATTTGGCCAACTGGATTGGTATTGACACCGATTCCTATGGTTCCTCTTCAAATAGAGGACTGTACAACTTTCGGCCATCCGTGAGGCCCGTTCCGATGGTAGTCCATATTCAGGGATTCCCCGGGCGCCACTATTGTCCAAGAATGGCAACCATGAACAAACCCTGCTTCTCTGCGATAAAAGATCTGTCTCCCATCAAACCCTCACTGATATTTGTCGCCAGTAGACGCCAGACACGCTTGACAGCATTAGACCTTATCAGTTACGCTGCTGGAGAGGAAAATCCCAAGTCATTTCTAAGTTGTGATGACAATTACATTGAGGCTATTGCTCAATCGTTGAATGACGAAGTCTTGCGCCACACAATCACTTTCGGCATTGGCCTTCACCATGCTGGTCTGACGTCTCATGATCGAGAAGTTGTCGAGAAGCTCTTTCTCGAGGGTAACATTCAAATCCTAATCGCTACAGCAACCCTGGCTTGGGGGGTGAACCTTCCAGCACATTTGGTTATTGTAAAAGGTACCGAATACTTCGATGGTAAACTCGCCAGGTATGTGGACTACCCCGTGACGGATATCCTACAAATGATGGGGCGAGCTGGCCGACCTCAATTCGACAACGAATGTGTGGCTGTTATTATGTGCGAAGAGTCAAAAAAGACATTTTTGAAGAAATTCCTCTACGAACCGTTCCCGGTCGAATCATGCCTCGGTGATCGCATGTGTGAGACAATAAATGCCGAAGTTTCTACAGGGACCATTAGTTCACTCACTGATGCAATCGGTTATCTAAAATGGACCTTTTACGCCCGGCGCGTGAAGCTCAATCCATCATACTACGGGTCCAAATCTTCAGAGGATGATGACGTGGAAGAGTTCTTCCTTTCGGTCGTAAAAGAAACGGCTAAAAAGCTCCAAGATCATGGTTGCATCCGCATCGACGAGACCGAGGGAACAGATTGTCTTCTTGCATCTTCGCCCTTGGGTCAAGCTGCAAGTAACTTCTACCTGAGTTATCAGACTCCTAAACAAATGATGCTTGGAGCAAGAGGGCTACGGAAAGTTTTAGCGCAACATGTTCAAGAAGTCAAGCGCGAAATAGCTTTGCCAAACAAGAAAATGCTTTTTGGCAATGCAGAGTCGATGAAAAGTGTTGTGAGCATCCATAAATTTGTCCCAGAACAGACCGTGACTGTCTTTGCAATTGCGAAGATATTATACGAACTCTCAGTCACGCATGAATTCGCTGAATTGCCCGTGAGACACAATGAAGAAGAGCTCAATTTAGAGCTCAGCCGATCGCTTCCTTGGGGTTACGACTTGAGTAAGGTTTCATGGTGGCTGAACAAGCCTCAACACTCGGGAAAAAATGTACTTGACATAATGGCAAGTCCCCATACGAAGTGCTTTTTGCTTTTGCAGGCGCATTTGTTCAAATCAAAGCTTCCAATTAGTGATTACATCAACGATATGCGCACAGTCGTCGAACAGATCCCTCGCTTACTAGCTGCTATGCAATTCATCGCTCTTGATAATAAGGAGGCTGCTGGTAACTTTGCTATGTTCTCTTACTTTCCGTTGGTACGTCGTATTTTCAGCACGGGTATCATGATTGGCAAGGAACCCTCCTCGGAATCAAATGCCCCTTCTATAAAATTTGGAAATTTCATAGTTATAAAGGAGGTAGAACAAGGGTCAAACCAACGCAAGGGTTGCCTTGAATTCGACTACAGCATAGAGCTGAATGGATTCAGTAAAATGGCTCAAAAAAGTTTGCAGGACAAAAATGGCAGCATGGGCGTTGTCATTGTACTCGGTACTCTCGCAGGTGGATATTTGCTGAGCCAAGCTTCTTTCGTTGTCACTCCAAAACTGTCTTGGACGAGGCACATTGTGATGGAATTTAATTGGAGCATGGTCGAGGCAGAAATGGGTAAAGAGCAGAATCATCTAGTTGTTTTACGCGTGGTACATGAGTTTCTCTTTGATTCAGATTTCGATATAGTAATATCATTAACACAGTAGACCAAACAAGATTGCACTAAGGCTAATCTATCCAATATGATATTAGATTCGATAGCCATCTAATATCTAAACAAATTTAACAGGGCACAATTAAAGAGGCTTAGCTCGAAACATAGGTACGATTGTAGAAGAAGACGTCATTAAAAACTGACTACGGCATTTTTTGGTGAATCCTCTGGTTTGTTGGAAGCACGAATTAGTGCCACAAATTCTTGGAGAGAGAAACGGGATATGCTAAAATTGAGATCACTTCTGTTTAAAGTCATCAGGTAATGCAACATGGGATAGTGTGAATACATCTTACCTTTCAAATCAGTGTTATGGCAAAGCAAAGCCTTCAGCTCCCTTTTCAAGATCACTATCTCTTTATCGTCGTGGCGTAGGCCAAACGAAACAAAGATTCTCTCAAGAAAAATTGCCTTTGCATCATCAGTCAGATTGCAATCGTCATCCAAACTGACGATAGCGGTGAGAACATAAAAACAAAGACGGCCGGAAAGGACGATATCAATATGTCTTAAATGCATACCTTTCCATGGCGACCAAACAAGAAGCAAAACTTTTCGAAGATACTTTGAACATGACAAACTGATACACACCTGACAAAATGAAGTGAGTAATACAACTGTGTAACGTTGGAGGCATCTCAGCCAAAATCCGGCAAGACACTTACACACAGCCAGCTCGGTCATGTACTTAGTTAGCTCCTGCAAAATGTACCGTGTTGGGGATTTTGGCACCTCTCGAGGAAACAAAGAAATCATATGATGAGCAAAGCAGAATGCTGTCGGGGGAAGTATGTTCCACGACAGCTTCCAAAGAATTTCAAGCTCCATTTCCACAACGGCACGTGAAGAAAATGATCCCAACGTTGATGCAAGTTTGAGCATGTCATTCATGTTCATCGTCCTTGGCTCCAATAGCTTGATCGCGAGCTTCAATGAGGCGATCGGAACGAGACCGCATTGTTTCTTGTTCCATCGATGATGCAAGGATGAAGCAATGAAAACTTGATCAAGGTACGCCATCCCTATATTAACCTGAATATTGATATCAACCAGTTGGAAGGAGATGACGCACAAACAATACATGGAAATGCCCAACTGTAACTTACGATATCTCGGTCCAAATCATAATAGTCGACGACTCTGAACATCCACTCTGCTGCCTTCTGTCTCCACTCCTCATCAATACAATCGTCTTTCGACATCGGCAGCTCTCCCATATAGTCAACACACGAAAAGAAGACTTCTTCTTTCCTCGCCATGACGGCAATCTGGTCAAGCAAAACCTTCGAATAGTCATCGCCCAACCAAGTCGTCAACGCCACGTTTGACCGCTGAATTTTGGTCATATCTAAGTTCGTGGCTTATGACGAGTTGATAGAATAAGACTATGTCAGTAGAGTGGGCGGACCATTGTTGGCGTGGTACTGAATCACAAGCCACCGTTTGCCTTTTAGCAACACAGACAAGCCATGCAACGGTTTTAGTTCGTATCGATGCGCCACGGGAAAACGTCCATGTCAAAGGCACAGACCGAAAGTTAGACATGGCATCAGGCATTTCTCTCATTTGGCGAAGGAAGACTTCTGTGATGGGTGGAAAGGGGTCATCCTATTGAATTGCATACGATACATATGAAAATGAAAACACGATCATGCGACTTATATTTCACAGAATAGAAACATTTCTCGTACTTTGAATGAATCGAATATTAGTTCGGTGATATTTGACATACTGATTCACATGATGCTGGCCTCAGATTTTGAAGTCACAAATAGCGCCCCCGCGATGCAGAGTGAACGTCACGCATCTCTTTTGGAACCGGCGAGAATACCATTTGCAGAAACAATTTAATTCACGTCCGGAAGAGGAGGAGTCATACCCTTGTTCTACTCAAAAGATGAAAGTCTGCAAGCGGATTCAGATTTCGATGTTTGCAATATCCTAAATTCGCTCTAGACGAGCTGGAACAAGATTCATCAATCAATTGGCAACACCATTAATTTATTCGTTCCTTGCCTATCCCAAGCCAACAGCCGACCAGTTCGTACTGTATACGCTATAATCGTATACGATTTCCTCCCCTTCCTTAATATCCCGCATGGCGTACATCCGAGTGTCCGCACTGTTCCTTGGCGCGATGCTCGGCTCGTCGGAAGAATTCATAAGCGCCGCGATGTTGAGGTCCACGAATACGTTCATCCTCCCGCCCGTCGGTAGTCTTTGCGTCCAAGCCCACTCGGTGATGTCGCACGCGGTCTTCCTCGGGAGTGAAACGACAAGACGTCTGAAGGCCATGGCGTCCGGAAACATAACGTTGGATCGAGGTCCGTCGTGCACGAGCTCCCCCTTCCTGATCAGCCTCGACGCGAATAGTCCGCGTCCCTTGCCCTCGGATCGATCCGCGTAGTAAGGCGGCGGGGCGACGGCGTCGTCCGCGCCGAAGGAATATCCCTCCGTCGGCATGACGGGACTGTTGAGTATCACGGGCCTCGCGTCCACGAGTTCCCTGTACTGCCTTTTGAGGAACATCCAATCCTCCAACGTCGGCAGGGTCTTGGTCTGATCACGGGCGTGAGCCCTGCACTCATAATAATCTCGCAAGTCGCCAAACGTCATTCGTTCCCAATTGTCGGGCGTCTTGCTCCATCTCATCGTTCCCGAATGACGAGCAATTGGCATTTTCGATTCTCGCTGCCGCGGCGGCCGATGATCCGAAGCGAGCGATGAGATATCGGCGACAACGGCGGTGAGGCCGAGCGAGTACCCGATCATGCCGCAGCTAACCAATCCGGCCGAAACGATCAAACCGTGCAGGACGCTCGTTACGATCGTCGCACCGCTCATCGTTTTTCCATCCGATTCATGGGTGCTGATCGAGTAGGCGGGGGGGATTCGGGATGGGGAGGTCATTATTATTTATCAAGTCTTTGAGAGGTTGTCCAGGTTAAACTAAAAATACTTTTTGTTGAAATCTCTCATTAAATCGATCTTTGTCTTTGGGAACGGAGATGCTTTTTGTGGAGGCTGGGAAACAATGACGAAGATGTTGCCCTTTACCGATATCTTCGTGGACATTTTCTAGGTTGGCTGGTCTATCACAGTGTCATATGACTCTCTGTCAAAACAAAAATTTTTATGGCAAAATTTATTGTAATTCGTCATAAATTAGTTGGTGCGACAGACAGCAAAATACAATATTTTTAAAAGAGCTCGTAGCGAAAGATAGGAGTTGAGGGAACTGTAACATGTTACAGTTACACAGTTACAGGTTACAGTTACA
>JALLPB010001223.1:0-10618 GCA_036939975.1 Cyclostephanos tholiformis | reverse complement strand
TTATGTCAAAATGACATATGTCTTTATGTTTTTATGTTTTTGGGAATGCTCCATTTTCCCATAAAAAAATGATAGCAGTGACAACATCATTGTCGTCTCGGTCGAGGCAGCCAAGCAAGGTGCGATGGATTCATCGTTGCTCTGCGTATCTTTCGCCCAACCACACCGGCGGTGATTGCGACTGCCGCGATGATGGCGGCAACAACGGCAGCATTGGCAATGGCAATGATGATCATGGCAATGCCAACGATACGGCGGTGCCCGTCCCCGTCCAAACCTGGAACAAATCGCCAATAGTATCGGTGAGTCGCTGCTTGCATTCGATGTTCTGGTAGTATTGGATATATTTTAAAGACATTAGACTTTATTCGCACAACTTTTCTCTCTCCTCTCTCTAGCAATTGTGGAGAACTCGCGACGAGGCAAAGCGTCGTGTCATGAGCGGCGCGAGGGGAGACTATAGTGTCTCTTATGCAGCCGCGAAGGTTCTCTCTGATGCTGCCGCCGCCACTAGCGGCAGCATCAGTGCCCCCGATGGCAACAAGTCTTTGTCATCGAAATCTGCCGATCGAAAAGGCAAGGGCAAACACCCGCGAGAGTCCGAGGTTGGGATACCTTACCTATTCAGCCAGGATCGATTCCTACTGGAGACTTATCGTAATCCTTGGGGCGAGATGCGATTTGGAAAGATATTGGAGGACCTCGACGCCCTGGCTGGAAACATAGCCTTCAATCACGTCGTTGATGTCGAGGGGAATGATACCCTCCCGCTCATCGTCACTGCTGGGGTGGATAGGATACGCGTCCGTCGACGGCCAAACATAGACTCCGATCAATACCTGTCGGGTAAAGTCACGTGGGTGGGATCGAGCTCGATGGAAATCAGGATGAGGATCGCGGATGGCGGGAACGAAGGCGGAGGATCGGAATGGTTAGAGGCGTACTTCACATTCGTCACACTGCATCCTGAGACGAAGAAGGCGATCAATATACCGTCGCTCATTCCAGAGACCGATGAGGAGAGGGTAAACTTCGAGCTGGGAGCGGTGAAGGCCCAAGCGAGGAAGGAAGCTCGACGAAACAAGGTTGAGCTTGGGCGTCCACTCTCCGAACAGTCTCTTAAGATCGACGCCCGCGCTAAGCAACTACTCGAGGAGGCTGGTCCCTTGCTGCAGATGCCGTCGCTCGCAAACCCGAACACGATGCTCATATCACAAACGACCCAATCCAATGCCATGGTGGCGCAGCCGCAAGCGCGGAATTTGCACGATCGTATTTTTGGCGGGTTCCTGATGAGACGCGCGTTTGAGCTGGTGAGTTTTAGTTTATTTATAGCGCTTCCACCACATCATTGCGAAGTCGGGGTTCGGTGTGGATACCACGGAGTGTTGGGAAGATTGTAAATACAACAACACGAAATATGAGGGTGGTTTCCTGTTCTTTCGTCGTGCGGGATCCGAAAACGCGATCCCTTGTGATTTTGTCTCCCCTTTTTCTGCCTTCCTTTTCTCCCCCCCACCCTTCCTCTTCCCCCACAACGCCCCCTTACTTACGTCCCTCGCATCGATATATGTACAGGCATTTGCCACTGCTTATTTGTTCGGTGGGGACAAGCCCCGTTTCATCGAGGTTGATGATATCAGCTTCGACAAGCCAGTCGATGTAGGCGACCTCCTAGTGTTCAAAAGTTTGATCTTATATACGAATCCAGATGGGCGGAATCTTGGGTCGTACGTCGACGGTCACGAGGCCATGCCGCTGGTCGCAGTCGAGGTGGTCTGTTGGGTTACTTGCCCAGAAATGAAAAAGGCCGAAGTGAGCAATCACTTTTACTTCACTTTCGCATTGCCGAATAAGGCGTCTTGCCGAAGGGTTCTTCCAGCAAATATTGACGAGGCGCGGCGTCAGGCGTCGAGGATGTTCGTTGACGAGACCCAAGCTGCATTGCGGCCGTGATGTAGGATGTGACAAGAGCTGCGTGTGTGTTAGGTAAAACAGAGTAAGTATCTGACATCTTTGGTAAATTAATGGCATGTTTATGAGAAAAGTTTCAGAATGTACAGCCTAGAACCCCGAAAGTTGGACCAGATCGTGACTTTCTAAAGAAAATCTCCTCATCGAGTTCACATAAAGTCCTGACCCCCCAGTGACTGGGAGAAAGCAGCCATCCGACTCACTTTGACAAACCTGCACAAAATTGCGAACCATTAGTTCGACGAGATCCTATTGGGAATAAGAATTCCCTAGCTGTGACCTCCTAAAGAAAATCTCCTCATCGAGTTCACATAAAGTCCTGACCCCCCGGTGACTGGGAGAAAGCAGCGATCCGACTCACTTTGACAAACCTGCACAAAATTTCAAAACATTAGTTCGACGAGATCCTATTGGAAAGAAGAATTCCCTAGCTTTGCCTTCTCGTCTACGAGTCATAATCAAGTTCAGGAAAAGCTTCCATTGCTGTGATAAGTCGGGAATGCAAATAATATGAGCGAATAAAAAAAATGCAGAACATGAAATAACCAGTGAGATATACTAAACTTGCCATCCCCATAAATTGGCATTTCGAAAGTCGAATTGGTGAACTGCGGGACAGAGATGAGGTACGATGCAATGAATGAAAATCCTAATAATTAGCATTGATGAATCAACCCTACCAAGAACGACGACGTTCGTCTCAAAATGTCTCAAAATGGAGAAATGCCACACAATGTAAGAATGATGAAATAATAACTCACTCCAGTGATTCGCCGCATACTTGATACCCTTGAGAACCTCCTTCGCCTCGTGGTACATTCTCGCGTCGGACCGATTTGGATCGTCGTTCATAACCGATGACCAAACCAGCGCACGGCCCTAAAGAGAGGAATCCAAACACAATTTTTGGAGTCGTACATCAATCATTCATCGAACGAAGGAATAATAACACCCAGCAAGGAGTTAGAAACGGAGGAACAACTTCCAGCCCCAACATACCTTTTTTGGCTTCACGTCTATATCCAACGTCGTAAATCTCGTCTCGCCGCCATTCTCGACGTCGTTCAGGTACAGGAAGAAGGTCAATATGCGATGTCCCGTGGAATCGTTCTTCTTATGTTCCGACGAATCGTGATGACGTCGGTAGAACTTGAAAGAATAAAAGAAAAACGGAGGACGAACGATGAGGTATTTTGTACTCTCGACATGTTCAGACGAAACTAACATGTGCGTACCTGCCCTTCCTCGTATCGCAGAATCTGAAAGGATTCGTAATGATTCTGCGGTATGCCCGTCACCTGGGAGGTCGCAAATGGAGATACGGGATGTGGGCATTATGATTTGTCAGAGGCGGGGGGGGGGGGGGTGGAAGGGGAAATGCACTCGAGTCCATTTTGAGGAAACATATACGACCGACGAACTTCTCTCAATATCCATCTATCTCACCTCTTCGATGCGCGCGGTGACGCTCATGACACCCGGCAAATCCTCGCATCTTTTTCCACACCACGCGTTGGAACTAGTCCTGGTGGAGGATGTCACCTTGACGGCTTCGCCGGACGCGCCGACGATCTGTCCCTGATCGGTACTTCGTTGGTAGCCGTGGCCGTATGCCGCACCGCGTAAAATCTGCTCGATCTCGTCATCGTTCACGAAATCGTCGAATGCGAAAATCCACGGACCGTCGTGCTCGGCATCGTGCACCCCGCCCGGCGAGCTGATCGCGCGGGGACCGTAGATCTTGTATCTCTCGTCCGTGGCCCACCTCGCGAATAGATCGTCGAGGTCGCCGGCATGCCAAGCGGGCGTCGTGGCATTGAGCCTGTCGGGCGCGCACCTAACGTCGGAGTCGATGAGGTATCCATACCCCTCCCTATCGTCGCAGCTTCTGCAGCAGTTGACGATCATCCATCCGGGATTACGCGTGCATTCCCCCCTTTCGGCCTCTTGTACGCATACGGGATACCTGTCCTTGCATTTGTTCTTCGATGGCGATGCGTTCGCCGGCACGACGAATAGTTGTTCGTTATGCTTATCGTGATCCTCCCCCTCGAAATCCTCCTCCCCCCCATTCCCCCCCCCTCCCCACCCCCGATGACGATGACGCACGACGAATGAATGCTGCTCGTCCGTTTCAGGATCGACGAGTCCCTCCCTAACTCCGTGCATCGTGATGAAAAACCTGTGAGTCTCGAAGGACGAAATCCTCACGATCCCGCCGTTCGCGTCTGCGGTCCCAACGACGTTGCCGAAGCGTCCGTCGTCGTAGTGCACGTCGATGCGATGATCGGAGTCGTTTCGGATGGATATGTCGACGGGGGAATTCCTCTCCCCCCTCCTCCTCGGCGCAGTCTTCGACTTATCATCATCATCATCATCATCATCATCAACATCATCGACGATGGTCTTTGGCGCGGCATTTCCATCGCCACCACCCGCCGCCACGACGACGCATTCGCCGTCGGGGGAGTCGGTGCCGCCGCCGTCGTCGCAGGATCCGACGACGACGGCATCAAGGTCGACGATCGAATTGGCGTCATTCTTGGCGGCAGACGTCACGCCTGTCGCGTCTGTCGTGCCAGTCGTAGACGCCATCGACGCGACTCGAATGAGGAGGAGAATGCGGAGGAGAAGCATCGTGCTCTGCGCCATGATGAATCAAGACTCTCGTAGCGAGAGGGGGGGAGTGTCTTTAGTGAGAGGTAGAGAGAGGTGATAGTACCAATTAATAATTATTATTACACCTATTATGGCATCAACTCTACCTACCATAAGCCGGGGCGTAAGAGACGCTTCCCGCCAAATTTCTTTTGAATTCCTTTTGGTCAAAAATTGTCACTGGACAAAAAATAAGATCTGATCACGACTCGTAGCTTTGTGTATCTAGAATCCAAATCAAATCCCTATTTTTGTCTAGGGACAATTTTTTTCCAAAAGAAATTCAAAGTAATTTGGCGGGAAGCTGTTCCGGCTTGGTAGGTAAACAACTAACCCCCCCGCCCCGCAGCAGGGCAGGATGAACAGCTTGCCCGCCATGGACTCCGCATCGAGGCAGCCATATCGATCCGGCAGCAGCACCAGCATCGGCAGCGGCATCGGCATCGGCATCGGCAGCGGCAGTCAAGTCTCTCGGGGCGGTGCGATACTGCCGCCCCGCGTGGCATTCGTGCCCGGCGCCCCACATTCCGATTTGTTCGGCGTCGTGAATTGTCCCCCCCCCACCACCCCCTCGTCATATTCATCGTCATCGTCGAACGAAGGCGCCACGTCCGCCGCCTCCGTCGTCGCCGCGGCGACGTCGTCGTCATCGTCGTCGACCCAGCGATTGAAGCACGGTCCCGCTCTTTTGGAGATTCGTCGGATCGAGTACCGCTCGCCGATCCATCGCGGAGGAGAGTGGTCGTCGACGTCGACGCCGCTGTACCATCGCGAGACGACGGTCCTCGTCTCGAGGGGAATACCCGGCCTCGGCACCAGCGTCTCCTCCACCTGCCTGGACTTTCGACCGCATCACTTCGGTGGTGTCTCGTCGTCGTCGTCGTCGGCGGCGGCGGCGGCGGCGGAGGCGTCGACGGCGGTGCGATGCGCCACGGGACTTACCAGCGGGGCGCTGTGCGTTCACTCCCTTTACAATCTGTACGGGAAGTACAACAATGACGACGATGGGGGAGGAGGAGGAGGAGGAGACGACGGCGACTTACCGTCGTCGACCGTCGCCCACTACGCGCCGAGACAGCAGCGTCCGGCGACGTCCGTGGCGTGGCGTTCACAGGCTGGGAGCAATCTGGTCGCGATTGGCCTGGTCGGGAGCGGGAGCGGGGGAGGAGGAACCGCGATGACGGGGGGATGGGGGGTGGGGGTGAACGTCGCAGGTCAGCAGCACCGGCGGCAACAGCAGCAGGTGACGCTGGCCATGCCGAGGCAAAAGAATTCAACGCCGATGGCGGCATCGTCAAGCAAGGAAAGGGAGGCGGCGACATCGACGACGACGACGACGATATCCCTGACATCATCTTCGACGACGTCCCTTTCGTCGATGCGCCCTTCGACTACGGGAAATCAACCGTCGAGTGGAGGCGGGGGGGGGGGAGATCGCGATTTCGGCGTCCTGATATGGGACATCGAGGCTCAGTCGTCGGTTGTTAGCGGGGCGGGAACCCCCGGAGGAGGGGGCGGGGCGGGTGCCAAGAAGGGCGTCGGGTCTACATCGAGTGCGGGTGGACCGGCCGTCCCCATCAAGTGTGAGTTATTGCTGATTATGCGTTTCGCTTCGTTTAATTAAGTACTTCGATCGAGTTCGATATATTGAATCAATCCGAACGCGCTCTCGTTCATAATTCTTTACTCATACATCGTCAAACAATATCAAACAGCGCCCGCTTACCGCTATGCACACAACTGTGGGGTGGAATCACTGGCGTGGCTGAACGAAGGACAGATATTGGCGGTCGGTTGCCAAAGGCGCACCGTTCAACTTTACGATCTGCGCGTCTCCGGCGCGAACGCACCTCCCCTATCGATGAATGCGCACACCGAGATGGTATCGGGGATCGTACCCGATTGCAACGCGACGATGACGTTCGCGACATTTGGGAGGAATGCGGGCGAGCCGGTAAGGGTCTGGGATGCCAGGATGAACCAGTCGCCCTTGAGTGAGATCGCGCTACCGCAGTCTAGTCGTCGGGGCGTCGGCATTGGCGCCGGCGTTGGCGGGGTTGCATGGTCGATCTCTCGACCGGGTGTTCTCTCGATCGCCTTCGAGGATTCGATTCGGAATTACGATACTCGCAGCCCCGGCTCCCGCGCCCTGCCTGTTGGGGTGTCCTATATGCGTGATGAGGACGGCGCCTACAGCGACGGCGACGACGACTTCAAGTCCGTTCAGTGTCTTGCGTACCAGCCCCAATCTTTCCGTGACTCGTCGGGACAAGCCGCGGCAGAAGATTACGAGACCAAGAACCCCTTCGAATTCTACCCTCATCGAATGCTGCTTGTGACCTCGCGCGGTCAAATACAGGTCATACCGGAGTCGCAAGTCGCCTCCCTAGCGATCTCCAGTCGCGACGGACGCATAGCTTCGGTCCTTGGTGGAACAGTATGGATTGGTCCCACAAGCGAAGGTCCGTCTGCAATGGAAGGTGTTGATCAAATCCGGATGGAGGATATTTCCTCGAGAATGATGCGGAGGGCTCGATCCTTTCATGCCACTAAAATCTCCACCGATGCCTTGGACAACGTTCGGATATTGGAAGCGGAGAGAGAAAGAATATTGGCCGAGGAACATGCGCAGTTGATTGTCAGAGGGCTGAAGCGTGATGCAGAGTCATTGCGATCATCATCATCGTCGTCGTCGTCGAAGAATTTTGTCAAGAGCTTATCGAACATTGACCAACTGTTGCGGTGTTGGCAATGGATCGCATTGGTTGAAAATCAAAATATCGACCAGCAAAACCATAGCGAGTTCAACGAGGTGGCCCTCCCAACCGATGATGTGAAGGGCCTCGTTGATGCCGGCGTTACGAAGCTGTTGCGCATGAGCAATCGCGAAGTTCACGATGAGGGGAACAATATTTCTACTTCAATGTCAGATAACAAGGCCACTTCCACTACATTGTTTTGCGATGTCTTCGATAGCCCCTTGAGAAGGTAACTATTGTCATTGTTTAATCCCGGTCGTCCCAATCTTTCGTTTAAACTAACGATATCCTTCAATTCTTCTGCTCTGCCAGGATGGCACTCTACGCCTGCGGGTGGATAGGAAAGTATGGCCAGCTACAGAATCTTCTCGATGAATGTGAAGGACGAGGCGACTTTGAGCGCTCTGCCGCCTTGGCCGTGTGGCATGGCGATTTGAACTCTTGTGTGTTGGCCCTTCAACGAGGTGCGGAAGATGTGAGGGCATTGGTGGAGGAAGGACGTGCCAACGCACCACATTTAACGAATAAATACTCAGAAACTCTGAGCTTGATTGCCATGTGCGTAGCTGGATTCAATGTGAAGCCTGCAAACGATGGAACTATGAGAACTACTACCCTTTGGAGTAGTGCTTGCGACAATCTATTGCAACGTCCTGACATCATTTCTGCAAAAGATTACAATTCTTTGCAAGTCCAACCGCCAGGTGTGTCCTACCTCCGCGCAATTCTCATCTTTCTGCAAAATATTGGGAACGCCGATTACAGAAAAACAATTGATGATGAAGGCCTGAGCCTTTCAGACCGGGTTGGGTTTGCGTGTCGCTTTCTGCCACGCGCAGATCTCTATTCCTTTCTCGACGCATCTATAAAAAGGTGCATCCAACTCGGCAATTTGGAAGGTCTTTTGATCACGGGCCTCGACAGACGTGGTATTGCATTACTTCAGTCGTATGTTGACTTATATTCAGACGTCCAAACCGCAGCTTTAATCAGTTGGTAAGTTTAGCAGTTCTGGTCTTTCTCTCTCTCTTTCATCCATCTGAGGTAGCGCCAATCGCGTTTTATCATTACAGCCGCGTTGTTCTCCCTATGGAATGGGCCTCTGAGAGAAAGATGTGCTTAGAATGGCTTGAGAGTTATCGCCTTTTTCTCAATGGGCTGCAGATGTGGAATTCTAGGGCATCGTTTGATGTGGGCCGATTTGAACATTTGCGTCGCCTCAAAGTCGCCCAATCAAGGCACAGCATATCTTTTAAAAAGCAACAGCAAAAGGACATTTCTCAAGCCAATTTCCCCCCTAACTTGTGGGCAAGATGTAATTACTGCTCCGCGTCGTTGCCCCTATCCAAGCTGAGACGACAAGAGGGGATAGCAAACTCCTGGCTGTCGAGGCAGAAACCTGTCTTGACATGCTGTCCACAATGTAAAAAGCCGCTGCCAAGGTGCTCGATTTGCTTGTTATCTTTAGGTTGTTTGAACCCGTGAGTGTTTCCTCAAGTCAGTATCTATTTAATGATAATATTGATGTTGGCTCACTCACATTCGTGAAAACTACCATTTTCCTGTTGTTTAGCTACATGGAGTTGCAACGAGAACGCAACCAATATCCAAGGAGTGGCACGCCGATGCTAGGCAGCGGTGGAGGAGGGTCGATTCAAGGTATGGAGGATTTATCAGGATTGGCGAGTATTCCTTTTGCCACGTGGTTTGCGTGGTGCATGAGGTGTAAACACGGAGGACATGCGCATCATCTGTGCGCTTGGTTTGAAAAACATGCCACATGTGCAGTTTCTGGCTGCGACTGCAATTGTCAGTTGGATGGAATCACGAAGCTCACTCGACCTGTGTACCGTGGCCCCCATGTAACATGAGTTGGATGATGATAGCAGACATAACAAAATGGTACTTTTGACTTGTCTAAAATGCCCTCCTTTATCGAGAGATTGTTTACTCATTTCTCATTTTTTACCTGTTGCCGCACTTCAAGAATTTTCGAATTTCGTCAACACATACATCTGGCTTTTGACAGTATACCCAATGCCCTGCGCCCTCTACCTTGATCACGCGGCAATCACTCGTTCCATCCTTTTCCTCCTGCTGCAATAATGCCAAACCTTGGCGGTCATGGAACATCTTTTCATTCATAAGATGAAAGTTGAGAGATCCCGCATTAATGTGCAATTATCGACTTTTTAAGTAGAACTCGTGAAAGAACGCGAACAAATAGTGTAACTCACCACGTTCTTCTCTGCGCCGTATATATAGAGCACTGGCGTCTTTGCCAAGTCCAGGGGCAAGGACCCTAAGGAAAACGAATCTATATTATTTGAGATGATTCCTCGGAAAAGATAGTAGTACGGGTATGCCATATACACTAGGTGATATGGATTCATATTCCGTTCTTTGAACATGTCGCTATCGATGTTTCGAATAGGAATGAGTCTTAAAATCTTGAGGAGGACGAACAGGAACGCATAAGTCGCAAGACCCACACTGTCTGAAATGTACCGCATCATGGTAAAACTAAATGCCAACGCCCCACGATACGCCAAGCAAACAATTACTTCATGGACGGTATAGGGAGGCAGGTGTTTGAATCGAGTAACAGATTTATGTGGTGACAGCAGCACATCAAGTAACACAACTCGATCCGGTGTGCGTTCTGAGAAGTACTCGTTTCCTTCCATGATTGATCTATTAACAAACATCATACCAGGTAAGACTCCCCAATCATGGAAAACAACAGTGAATTGAGGTTCATCACCCTTGTCTATCCTGGGGGAGTTGCAATCCTCTCCACCTGTAGTGTTTTTGTAATTAAGAAACAATTGTTTCGCTGCCTCCCTGATACAGCATGTGACCTCGACGAAGCTGAAGCCCTCCCTTCTGAAATTCCCAAAGTTCAGTCGGCGGTACGATTCGTCGTCAAATCCAGGCCAGCAAGTGACTCCGACGAAGTATCCATCACAGTCGTCGTCACCTACTGAGGCGGCGAGGCGCTGCGCGACGGGAGTGAAGGGTTCCATGCCATCGGGGAATCCGCCGCAGTACAAGATCACATGCTTGGCAGTCCGACTGCCGTGAATGTGAAGCAGACCGCCGAATTCATTGCCAGGAATGGGATATCGAACGATTGTCGGAGTCATGAATAACTCTGGAGTTGCGGGTCTGTTTGATCGCTTGTGCTCATATGGGGGGGGGGGGGGGGGGAGGAAATGGGTTTGTGG
>JALLPB010001222.1:0-10656 GCA_036939975.1 Cyclostephanos tholiformis | reverse complement strand
GGCCGACACGACATTGTCGGCTGAAAATTGCCGACACCGACATCCGACATGCGCAACTAAGTGGGCTGGGCAGAGGCCTTAGGTGGCCACCATTTTCTGGGACCACACAACAACCAGCCAAATGTTGGCTTTTGGTTGAGAGGGATATTGGGGAAGGCAAAAGACCATGGCTGCATGCATGGGTGTGACATTTTATTGTCACTTGGGGCGGTGGGAATTAGGTGAAAAAAATGAATAAAATAATATCCACAACAACTAACCAAAAACATGCAGGCACAATGGAGTAAGGATAAGATAAGATGCATGAATGGGGGGGGGGCACAAGGGAGTGAAATTTAATTGATTTTGGGGCAATCTAGTTCAGAGGAGGTTAAAAAATAAAATAAAATGGATGAGTTTACTGATTTTTTTCTAGGCCTATTTACAAAATAGAATCAAACCCTTCAACAGAGCCCTTGACCAACCCCCCTTTGATGATGCTACCATGAGGGTTTTTTTCTAAGTTGCCATGTTCATACCGCTGGAACCGGCAAACAACCTTACCATGGTAATGTTCATTTTTTTCAAAGTCTCAAAAATTCAGGGGTGGTGACAATGCACACAACAATCACCAAATAAAAATCCAAGAAGCAGGAGAGGTAGAAGTATTACACACAACAGAGGAGGGGCAGTCAAAGGAGAGCAAGAGAAGGAAGACAAGAAGAAGAAGAAAGCCAGCTCAAGGATAGGGGAGATTGCATCATCAACAGAGTATAGAAGAGCGGGGGGGGGAAAGGCATCACCCCACTCAACAATCAAATAGTAAGTTGAAAAGTGATAAGGAGGGATATGAATGAGGAAATGGATGAGGAGATAAATGTACAGTTGGAGGGTTGGAGGAGGAGGAGTATGCCATTATGTATTTTAATTCCAATTCCCCTTTAGGCTAGTATACTGAATTCCTACCTGTAATTTTTGTTCCTGCTATTTTTTAGCCCCCTCCCCCCTGACCATGATGTTCAGCACTATGCTGCAGCCCTAACAGGCTGCTTAGAAATGAAACAAGTACACCCCTACACTTAGTTGGCATCTACCTAACATGTATAAGAATAGTGATTATTCTTTTCATGCCCTATGTGCATTGGGCTTGGAAATTATATTATGCAATAAAAGCATGTAAAAACACTATATAATTCCTTTGGGTGATTTATCAGCCGCTATCCGCCACACATTCCATATCCCCAACAGGCCACTTGGGGTTGAGAGCATGTCCCGAAACTTCACACAAATTTCTCAAACATACATGTGAGCAATATATCATTCCCAAATGTTCTATTTGCATGCACTATGGCTTTCAAAAGGATGATAGCTCAAAATTGCATGCGGAACAGGGCATTTTGTTAGTGCAGGGAATATCTCTATATTTGGTGCACCCAAAGGGTAAGATCTGGTCATTTGTTTTCAACAAATCTTTCAGGATTTCACATTGACATCTAATTCAACCATTTGGACAACCCAACACATCATATTGAGTGTCTGCAATTGACGTAGCACCTATAAAACATTTAAAAACCAACAACTATCCTACCAAATCCCACGATTTTGATTAACCCCCCTAACGAGCAGGTTCCAGCCAAATTTTCAATATTTTTTTAAGAAATCTTATTCACACCTAGTAGAGTGGATTAGAACACTAAGAAACGATTTTGGGACCATTTGAAAATGTCATTTTCTGGGCTGGACCCCCTAACTAAATACCCAGGATGTATGTACTTCATTTGGGTAATAATTATTACCTAAACCTTCAAATTATGTTTTTTTCTTATTCGGAGGGTGTTTGCAAATTTGCATTTTGGCACAAAAAATAATTAAGAAATAGGTATGTAAAGTTCCATTTGAATCTACCCGGAACTCCATATTTATTACCTAAACCTCAGATAAGGTCTAAGAAGAGTTGTATTACATTTTTTTAGAACTGCCATGTGGAAACAAAGCCTGTCTGCCTTTCCCCACAGACCCCCAGCCCAAATTTTTGTGGAGAAAAGCCCATACATACCCATAGCAAGGGCTATTTCCTCTTCATGCATCCTCTTGCTTGCTTTAGTTTTAAATAAAATTAAGCTCAGAAATCCTGCTTGATCAGTTCTTGTTGAGCTCTTCCCTTCTTGAGTGGTGCTCAATCAATCACATGTCCGTTAGCCCACAAAGTTCATTTTTTATGGCTGCATGCTCATTGCCCAGCCTTCTCTTGCACCATGCTGCAATCAAGTGTAATTTCCATCATCATGATGCCATCAGGCACTCAGATCAAGTATCACACCTTGTTTAGGTGCTAATTTCAAGCATTGAGCCTCCATTGGGCCCTGATAAATTCAAGTATTGGGCAGCCTTGGAGCCCTAATTTTACCATTGCATCACAATTGGGCACTCATTTCAAGCTCCGCATTGCCATTATGCAAGAATAGCACAAATTCCAAGCATCACACTGCCATTGGTGCTTGTTTCACACATTGAGCCATTATCAGGTGCTAATTCTTTTGCATCAGCATCAGGCCATGGAGGCCCTAATTTTTACATTGCACCATTGGGCACTAGTTTTTGGCCTTGCTCTCAACCGGACATTACTTTTCAGCATCAAGCCACAATAGAGAGCTAATTTTAGGCTTGTGCCACCATTTGGCATTCCTATTTCAAGCATGGCACCATCATCTGGCGCCAATTCAAGCATGATGCTGCCATCAGGGTGCCACATCTTAGCATATTGCCAAAATCTGGTGATTCTTTCAAGCATTGCACCACCATTAATTAGGCACCAATTCTGATTACAGCATCAAACTTGGGCACTTCTTTCAAATTTCATGCTGCCATCTGGTATTCCTTCTTTCAAGCATCATGCCACCATCTGGGGTTTCTTCTTTCAGGCATAGTGCCACCATTGGGTGCTTTGGGGGGGGAAATTATAGAGGCTTTCAATTGACTTAAGTTGCATCAAGGCATATGCACTGGCTTGTGTTGAAGCCATAATTTAAGCACAATTCTGAAAATTGCAAGGCTTATTTTGTTACCATGCAATCACTGTTCTCTGCAATTGTCTAGCATTGCCTTGCCCTTGCCCCCCTCACACCTGCACTTCTATTTGGAGCAAGTGCCACCTCCTATATTCCAGCACAGCCCTTGTTTGACTTCCTGCTGCAGAATCTTATGCTCATGGCAAATGCTTGTTGCTGCTTTTGGTGACTTGTGTTTGTAGCTTATGCCATCATTTGTTGGTATCCAGCCCATTTTGTTTTCCCTGCCTGAACTTTATCAAGTTGAGCCCAACCTTAACAGCTTAGCCTGCTATAAGGTTTCTGGCTAGAACAAAAAACTCCTGATTTGTAGCTTTATAGGAATCACCAGTTCAAAAAGTACACAAAAACACAACCATCCAAAACACAAACATCCTCACCATCATCCACCCTCTCCAGCATTGCCAATATGTTGGTGTCAAATGAAGCACATTGGCAACATGATCATGGCCACCATGGTGGAAAACAAAACTCACAACTAAGTTTTACCTAGCAATTATCCTACTTTTTTACTACCACAGAATCCAAATCAATCAATTTTTAATGGAATGAGTTATTTTTACATTTTTTCCAACGTAGTATCCTGTAGAAGTCTAGTCCCCCTTTGGGCCAAAATCACTAATTAATTTGACCACAGCCACAGCCGGCCGGAATTGTCCTCATAGAAAGTGATTTATCCTACTTTGTTGCATCAGATCACTAGGGATACACCCCCCCTGAGCAATCAAATACACATTATGCCAGGAGTGAGGGTTTTATGGCCTTCAAAATGGCCAATTATTGCTGTTAAGGTTACAATGCATCATTGCATCAGAGCAATATTTGGCCATTTGATGGCCATACATGCCCTAACTCCCGGCATAAAACATATTTGCTTGCTTAAAGGTTGACCATAGTGTTTCTTGTTATGGCCTTCAAAATGGCCCATTATTGCTTCGATTGACAATGCACCAGCCATATTTTCACAGGCTCCCCCCAAAGCAACTTGTCCTATGGGCATTGGCAAGAATGAGCAGAATGGTGCTATAAATGGCAACAATAACACTGATGACAATAGTAATGAGTACAACAGTTTTTGGAATGAAATTACAAAGACGCCAGCAATGCCAACAAAGAAGAAGAGAGTTATGATGAAGATGGAAAAAAGAGGATGACAACAACCATGGCGAACACAACAACCACAATGACAATGAGGAAGAAGACAATAATACTAAACTAAGCTTTAGATATTATTACAATTATTCCCCCAAAATCAACAAAACTTACATGGGGCCTTTCCAAGAGGTAAAGGAAGGTTCCCATACAGAGATCAGGGCCATTGTTCAATCAGATCATTGCATCTGCTGGCTATTTCTGACATGGTTGAATTATTCTATGTTAGATATGCTTTTATTATGAATTGGGCAAGAGGCAACTGGAAGGTTTCTATGCATGTAGACACCATCAAAGTATGCAAAAATTGTTCCTGCCAGGGATAAGTACCCCCCAAAATGCCAGGTGTTTTTTTAGGGCAGAAAACTGGGTTCCCAAGCTGTTAAGAGAAGGCATGTAATTTCACATCATTGACCAGATTTTCACATCAATTGATATTTTCCTTGGCCCACAATATTTTGGTCAAGGGATATATCTCTTGGACTCAGGGAAATATAGCATTATTCTCCTCTCTACTGTTCGTACAGTACCAGTCTATGAGAGTTGCAACACCACCCCTCTCAGAACACAACTCCCCCCCTGCCCTCCACCACCACTGCTGTACTCATTGCCCTCCCCCCACCATCACCTATCATCCAGAGGCACCGCCCTGTGACCTTACACACCCTTCCAACCATGCACCCTTCCAACCCCATCAATGATCAGCCCCTTAGGCATCTCTTCCCCTCCATTGCCGCCACCGCCATGGGTCATCAATCTCAAACATTGTCTTGACACCACCAGGCATCCACTGCCACATGTTGCTGCCTCAAACAATGTATGCAAATAAGACAAACAGATCCTATATCAGTTCATTTGTTGGGGGGGAGAGAAGGAAAGGTAAGGGGACTACTGCCCCCTCGCTGTCTCTCTTATGATATATTTTAATAAAGAACTCATGTTCACAGTTTCAACCTTGGTATATTTGCCATCCCACATCAGACATTGTCATCTGATGGTAAGATGCCTATTACTATGTCTGCAATGAACAGGTGGGCAGGAGATACGATGACAACCATGACCACAAAGGTGGCCCACCATTGAAAACATAGCAATCAGTAGACAATGATGTGCCAGATGGATGGGGTGGTAAATGCTAGGGTGTACATTCCTTTAGGATTCCTAAGGATTCCTAAATAGGGAC
Organism: Cyclostephanos tholiformis; assembly: GCA_036939975.1. Classification (NCBI taxonomy): domain Eukaryota; phylum Bacillariophyta; class Thalassiosirophyceae; order Thalassiosirales; family Thalassiosiraceae; genus Cyclostephanos; species Cyclostephanos tholiformis. The sequence goes on along the minus strand of JALLPB010001222.1, from coordinate 5,274 downwards.
TAGGGTTCCTACATTCTAAAAAATAGGAAAGCTTTCCTCCTTTGAGAGGAATGTGTACATATCTACGTACAAAGTTGGTAAAACTCATTCCTCTTTTGAGAGGAACCTGAATTTTGACAAATAAGATATTTCCCGCCAAAAGAACATTTACTGATCTCATCGATAAATTAGGTAGAAACCATTAAATGTCCTTTCGGCGAGAATCATATTCTGTGTTGTCATTGCACACAAAAACACACACAATAAAAACTACTGCCACAACAAAGGACAACATTGACGTGGGAGGCAATGTTATCACCAATGGGGATCAATCGCCCTCGGGTGGCGGTTTGCAGTGGGATGATGGCAACTCATCAACGTCTGTGATATCCTCCACAGTGGTGGCAGCACGACGTAGCAAGCAATGGGATGAGACCTTGGATGCATCATCATTGTCGCAAAACAATGTGATGCTCCTCATGCACGGGGGGAGGATGGGATGAGAATGACAAAGATAATTGAGGTGGTGGTGGTGGTGGAGGAGGAGGAGGAGGCAGCGGCAATGGACGGCATGACCAATGTCAGGGTGTGCATGTGACTGCATCCAATGATAACCCACGATCATTGTGACGTGATGACAATCTCGGACAATGACATCGACATCAATAATGATGATGATGCCGCAATGACATCCTCATCCTCATTGGGAGGTATATCATCTAGAAAGAAGGAACACCGGTAACCTTGCCAAGGCTCTATTGAATGAGAGGGAGATGTAATGTTGGAACCATCCATGGATGGATGCCGCCCATGAGGCTATACTGCCAAGCGAGGGGTATTCAATGCCCCTCCCCCCATCAAGCTATTGAAGCGACATTGGTGCAATGAACAAGGTGATGCAACAACCAGCCAGCACAAGTGAGGCACAGCATGACAAGAGAGACTGTGACATGACTAGGAGGGGCAGGTGGTACGGCAAAAGGTGGCATGGCAACAGGGTGCATGACTATGATGATGGCAAGGGGTGGCACTTGTTGTGCCATCGATTGTTGAATGCGACTCCATTTTCAAATATGCATGTGCCATGCGATGACAACAGTGCGATGAAGATGCTGATGTAACCATTGACAATATCAATGTGATGATGATTAAAGACAACAATACTAAAGTGAGAGAAAACAAATAATTAAACTACAAATACACGATTCTATAAATTTTGGGAGTCATAACTGAAGCAGACTCTTGTGAGAAGGGTGCAGGTGACACCACATTCTGTTGGGAAGAAGCAGTCTTATTAAATGATCAAAGGCATGCAAGAGCGATTTGTCATGCTGAAGTGGAAAAATAATGTCATCATGCATTATTTGTTGTTAGCATTGTGTTGCGCTGCCGGGAGGGCCAGATAAAAAATGGCGGGAATAGACCTGTGGACCTACTGCTCCTATGCATGTAGGTAAGCAGGATTCCTCAAAATTAAAGAGGAAACCATTCCTGTTCCTAAGTGGAACTAGGGTTCCTGCCTGTAGAAAAAGAGGGATATCAAATATCTTCCTTTAGGATTCCGCAGGAATCCTAAGAGGAACAGGAATCCTGCTCCAAGTTCCTGTCCCCAAAAAAGAGGAACAAAATTAGGAATGTACAGCCTAGCACAGGAATGGCTGAAGTTATTTGATTTTTATCTGCTATGTGCATAGGACTACAGTATGCAAAAAGAAAAAGGAAGAAAAGTGAATTAAAAACTTATTGTTATTTTTTTATTTTTGCTTATCACAATTTGTAGCCAATTGGAATTCTCATTTCTCTTGTGGGACATACAAAGTTATTGTAAAATAAGAAAAATCAAATTTTATTTCCAATTCTATGCAATATTCAGGTCATAAATCTACATACAGAGGAGAAAAGCAAAATATAAGTCCATTTAAAGGTTGTTGTGAACCATTTAGCAAAACTTCAAGATAATATGGGGTTTGGTTCTGTTTCTGATGTATTTTTATGCAATTGACACAATACTGGATCTTGTCATGTGACCACTCATTGCCTTGCCATCAAACACATCTTGATGTGTGTCTATCTACCAAAAAATCATTCACAATGATGTGATTGGCTCACAAGTTGATACATCTTACTATTATTACATTGTGTTCTCAGATTGCTATACAATCATGCTGACACACAAAAATTATTGTATTACTATCATAGTTATGCCTTTTACACCGGGATTCAATTCAACTAAAATGATTGAAGGTTCAATTCAGGTGCCAAAGGCTGCCATTTCATCAAAATTATTTGTTATTAAAGTAGTGGTCATGGGTAATAGACATGTTGTTAATGGTGTCTAGATGCCCCGGCTTGGTGGCCACATTGGCAGACCTAGGTTTAGAGGGTCTGATTCTACTGCAGCCAAGTTCTATTTTGCCATCATTGTCCATTGTTGAGCTGAAAAAATGAGATTTTAGGTTGGTGAAGCTTTTTCATGTAGGAATTCATATGAAGCACCTTATGGACAATATCATATTCCTAATTTTTCCATCGACAATGGTATGGACACCAAAGCTCCAAATTGGAGAGGAAACCACATGTTCTGTCCTTGTTGATTCTTCTGCCCTTCAAAGTAAGTGCAGGCAAGGTTCTCAAACATCATCCTGAACCATCAGATGGATGATCTGGTGGCTGTCCATCATGATGTCACCACCCAAAGGTGCCTCACATATCCTGTGCTATTTTTAACCACCCAAACTTTCCCCAGGCTTGAATTAAGCACTGCATGGAACAAGACAACCATTCTGCAAGAGGGTCATCTGGGCTCATTTAGGGGCAATGCTGCCAATGCATCAGTTGCCCCACTGGCAGGGCAGCAGCAACCTGTCCTCTCCAATCAGCAGGAGTTCAATGGTAATGATGTCTTTTTTGCACACAACATTGTGGAGGACATGGCACAAATCCATGCTGAGGGGTTTGGGTTAATGACAACAACAACCTGGCTCCAGAGAACATCCTCCAGGGTGATTTGCCACTGGCTACGGATGCCGGCCTATTTGAAGGGCAAGCATGGGGGCTGAATGGGATTAATTGCAAAGTGACAAAGGGGGGAGGGAATTATGACAGACCATCTCTTGCAAAAGGATGGTGGACCCCAATTGGTAAAAAATACTTGGATATTTTCCTTCATTTCTTCCCTGTGTTCTGGCTAACCATCCTAGGCTGTGTATTCCTTTTTTCCTCCCTTCACCCCCCCCCCCCCCCCCCCCCAAAGGAATTCTGGGGAGTTTCTTTTCATTCCTGCAAAAGAAGGAATACCAGCGTGGTCTGTCCTGCTTTTATTAGATGCTCCTACAAAAAAGAGCACAGTCTGTTTGGCTGTTTCTTTTTTTGAGACCCTTGGTTCCTGCAGGAATTCCAGGAATTCTGGTTCTGGAGATTCCTGCAGGAATCATGCACAGCCTAGTAACCAATGTCCTACTCACAAGGACAAGCCACACAGTGGAGTGCACCAACAGCAAGGCATTGAGTTTGAATTATGCACCTACTTGAGGTGTCTTGCCCAGGGTGGCATGTTGACGGCTTCTCGAGGTATAATGACACCCCTTACCATCAGATGGGTGACCCCTGTCTATATAACTTTAAGGACTACATGTCCAAGCAGTGATTCTTGGCAATTATTTGCTGCCTCAACTTCACAGCCAAGGCACCTCCCACCAGCTATGTTGACTGCTTCTGGCAGATCTGCAAGATGATCCATGCATGGAATGAACACATGGCAACAGTCTTTCTTGCCAGGTGGATTGTATGTCTTCACAAGAGCATGTTGATTTAGCACAACAAGTTGACCTGTTCAGGGTGGGTATTTTGCCCTTGCAAGCTACAGCCCTTTGGTAACAAGTACTACAATGCATGCTGGGGTCTCTCAATGATCATGTTTGTCATTAAATTGGTTGAGGGGAAGGATGCACGGGCTGTGCTTTGTTGGGCATTTGAGGCAATGGTAAGAGACTTCCGGCCTTCTGCTGTGCTGTGGATGTTGACTTTGTATTTTGGAAAGGGGAGGTACATTGTGCTCCATTCTGTTTCTGTGTTTTGAAGGCAATCATAAATTTGTGGTGCTGGTTGATAAAAAAGAGGAGATACTGGCCGGCGCAGGTACCATATGGGCTGTGCTGAAGAATTTCCCGCTACGAAATAAAAAACACTTTTTGAATCTTGTATGCCAACAAAAATTGTGTACACCGGCTGTGTCAATTTGGCATTTTCCTAACTCACTCTCTTGCCAATTTCGTGGATCGCACCACTAGCTCATGGCATTGGCAACATAGTTGCACCGGGGCCTCACTTTTGCATGCAACTACAAAGCAAAAACCCTGTGGTGAAAACCCATCCATCCCACACTTAACAATCAATGCCATGACAATCCATTTCTGCATTCCCCAGCAGAGGTCACTCCCCATAAGTGATGCCTCCCCCCTACACCCAATGTTCCATATAGCCCCCCCAACCCCCAACATGCTGTCTACCTTGGTGATGCAGGAGGGGTCTGAGGGGTCAGTTTTAGCATCAAGTTCTGCCAAAAAAAATGTTGCAAAGAATCAACTTTTTCACACCATTATTGCTTGGCCAACCATAGCCCCTTCCCATCAAACATCTTTGCTCCCAGCAACCTTGCTGACATTCCTAAGTGTCTATGATGAGCATTCCCAGCATAGGGAGCATGGGGGGGGGGTCATGAAGAGAGCTGATTAATACATTTTTGTGTTTTTTATTCCCCATATTTTTTATAGCTTCTCACTCCCCCCCTTTTCTTACCCCCTCTTACAATATATGTTCATCTAAGCAGACTCATGGCTGCACTGGTCTTGGGGAGATGTGCTTCAAGGTGGGATAGCAAAGATGATTGAGGAGACAAAGGGGGACACAACAATCAATAAATTGTAGTAGGGAGGGAGCAAGCATGCAATAGACAATGATTATGACAACAATAATGATGACAATAATGATAATGACAATGACAACAATGATGGTGATGATCACAACATGAGGAGATGGTTAGGAAGGCAAGGTGGCCAAGGAAGTGGGGGAGGACATGTGAGGTGACATGACAATAATAATTGAGAAGAGAAAAGGAGACACAACAATCAAATCTTGGGGAGCAAGTGCGCAATCAACAATGACAATGATGCGATGACAATGATGCGATGACAATGATGATGGCAATGATGTTGAACCATGATGATGACGATGACAATGATGATGACAATGACAATGACAATGACAATGACAATGACAATGACAATGACAATGACA
>JALLPB010001221.1:0-10649 GCA_036939975.1 Cyclostephanos tholiformis | reverse complement strand
AATGGAGGGGGGGGTGGCTAGATTGCGGCTAAAAAAGTTCTAAATTTCGGGGGTCTAAATTTTAACCGAATAATGGGAGTCACCCATTATGATTATACATTTTTAGTCCTAAGCGATATATGCAGTTCAAACAGTTTTTTTTAAACAAGAGAATTTCTTCTGAAAGCAAGGAATAATTCTGACAGGCAAACAGATATGTATTTATTCCTTTGTCAAGATGTAGAAAATGGATTCGCAATGGTGTCAAGGTTCTTTCAAAAATCCGAAAATCCAAGTGGTGTCAACTTTCGCAATATGATACGATAAGTTAGTAGAAAAGACTAGGTATCAAAGTACCATAATTTAACAAATCCTGACTATCAACTTAGGATCAGCTCGACAGCTTACATCTTAACGGCCAAAGCTGAAGAACGCGAAGACAAAAAACGAAAACACTTCCTCTTGATTTTTTTTTGACGATGATGATAGAAGGTTGTAGTCAGGAAACCATTGCAAGACTTCGTAAGCCGCGGGTTATCATACGCCAATAGCATCGCAGTCGGGACCGCTTGAGAGGGTTGCCGTTCTGTCCCAATGCTTCCGAATTTAAAACCTAGAATCATGCCCGAGCGAAGAAATGACGACGATGATCGACCAACCGACGAGTGCGACGAGCGCACGCCGACCGTTGATGTCATAGATGGCGAAGGAGCCGCCTGCACGCTCTCGGTGGTGGTTGGTCGGGACGATGCGGGCGCTGGAGGGGAAATACAGTGCGCCTGCGTCGTCCGCCCCGTCGTCCGTGGAATTCTACGCCCCGACCAGATTCATCACGCGACGAGTCGGTGGAGAGAAGATTCGTGGCAGATTAAAGCGCTTAGGTGAGATTTAATGGAGTACTTTCACCCTAGTCATCTTCGTTGTATGCTGATGCGCCTTTTCTAGGTTCATCACTTCGCAAAAAGTGGAACTGTTCTCCGCGTGTCTGTTGTTGTTGGACGTTCTCGTACTTTTTACCGATCTGGGTGAGTGGAGACGTTTCAATGCACGTTGGCATTGTGAACAGTTACTTCTCATATTTCATATTATTTGATCGTCCATCGCAGGGCTGGATGGCTTTTTCCCGCCTTGTCACAAAATAATAGAAAATGGCATATCGTGTTGCCCGATCCAGGGCGACGAGTTAGATGCCGAGGCTGGGATTTACAGATTCCTGGAAGATGATGGCGATAACTCGACTAATCACAGCATCTGCACACGCCCTTTGATCGATATGGGTCAAGCCGGGTGCGACGAACACAAATACAATGGTGTGCAACTGGCGCATGAGGCTCTATACTGGACCACTGTGTTGATTCTCGTGACATTTGAGGTCGAACTTTTGTTGTTAATTTATTTGCTCGGCCCCGTCAAATTTGTCCATCAATTCATGTACATCTTGGACTTTATTGTCGTTACGATTTCTTTGGTACTAGAGTTGTTGCTGCACAACATCGGTTACGAAAGTGCCGCTGAGGTATTGCCTTCATTGCTCATTTTAATCCGTATGTGGAGATTCGTACGAATCGGCCACGGCTTGGTTGCGTCCGCTCATGAAATGGGGCGCGAAAAAATTCTCCTGGCATTAGATCATATCAATAAGCTGGAAGATATTCTGGAAACCAATGGGTTTGAAGTACCTGTTAAGCCAAATAAGTTGATACACGAAGAGGAACAACGCATTGAACAGGGATCGAATTCAAAAAAGGTTAAAACAAATTGGTCATATTTCGATGCGTCCAAGAGATAGTGGAGCGTGATTTCTAAACGCATTTGGAACAGGTCTAGGATAGAGAAGATGCAATTGTTGAAAGTAGAATGAGGGACATATTTGGAGAATTAGGTTGTATGTGCAGACCATCAATTGTTTGCTTTATATGACATTGTTGTGCCAACATTCATCAGGCCATATCTGTGGGTGATGAAATGATGACTTCTATTTGGTCGCATTGTAATTCTATGGTGATGTAACATATCTTTTAATTATGTATGAAACTTCTGTCACACTTCAGTCGTGTCAAATTTATTTGATCATGTTCTCGGTGACGATTGACATTCTCCCCACCTTTTCAAACATCATCTCCACCTTGAGACTGCTTTGCATTATTATATGCCTCGACTCCAAATTCCTTTGAGATGAACTTTTTGAACGCGGCGCTGTACCACCTGTTCTTGATGTGATTCTCGCTCCTCGTCGACTGGAATACCTTGACGCTGATCTCCACCCATCGTTTCCCTAGCTCCTTGTGCCCCCTCCACAATCGCAAATCGTCATCGCGGCTGAAGGGGAGGTGGTTAATTGCCGGATTCAGATAATTCACCCACCGATCGCGTATCTGCTTCCCGGTTCGTCCCGGCAGCTGGGGGGCTAAGTCCGCCCATTGGGTGAATGCAGAAATGGAGGCATTGCCGTTTGACGAGGAAGATGGCAACTCATGATTCTTCTCCTCCGCAGCAGTCGCCAGACTGCCAAATCCGCCGCTGGAGAATATGGCGCGGAGCACGATGGCGTCCTCCTCCTCTGTCCACTGCCCTTTCCTGCTTCCAGGCCTGAGGTATCTCGTCCAACGGTCGTGACACTCCCGTGCGGTACGCCCGGAGCCATGTTCAACACTCAGCCCCTCCCAGTCGACTGACAACGATTTATGATTGGACATCACCTCAGTGAGGCGCGCATCCTCTTCTGAAGTCCAGCCTATTCCGGGGGCTTGAGTGCGAGATAGCCGCTTGCCGTCGGGAAGCATCAGGAGGGCTATCCCGGATTTGGCCGTGATCTTTTGCTGCTGTCGCTGCGTTGCCTGATGATGGTTGTGATTTTCAGATGACGGGTAAGCCTGAGCCGTCCAACCGCTGGTTGAATGGACCGGAGGAATCAGAGTCAGGACAGCTGCAGCCGCGTTGCCTGAACGAACGGCTCCACGCCCACTCTGATCTTGAGATTTTGAAACCACAGGAGCATGATAGTTATATGGCGGCCGGGGATGATGGGCGTACGAGAAACCCCCTAAGGAAGATGGGGAATGTGAAGGAGTCTTGCCGTTCATGCCTTTTGTCGCTATGGACGAAGAAACCGTATTGGTAGTGATGTAATCGTCTCTACAGGGCGGCGGCATCACCGCTGATGTCAGTGGCGATGGCGGAGAAGTGCCATTGAGATGTACCAACATGGGGGTCGATGAAGGTGGCAGTGGCTGCCGTTGCATCATTGGCACCGGGGGCAAGAATGCGCTGTGGATGGTATCAGAAGTGGCGCCAGAGCTGCCTCCGATGCAAGTCGATGGCAAAAATGGGCCATCACGCGTCGAGGATTTATCATGCTGACGACGGATGGTCGATGACGGGTTCCTCTTTTCGTCGATGGACGGCATCGCTTGAGGTAAGATTATGGCGGAGTTGCAATCTTGTTTCCGCTTCTTGCTTCGTCGATCCCCGTCTCGAATCCTATCGCCGCTCCCGTCTCGTGAAGAAGACGCGGGCTCGTTATTGCCGTTCGTGTTATTCTCAAAGCTGTTGCATCCATTGCCCATTCTCGCGGTACTATTATCATCCTCCCATATGGTATCATTTTTGCCGTTGTTGTTGTTGTTGTAGTAGCAGTGTGAGTGTGGAGTTACATCTGATCGCGACTCTCTTAGAGGAGGAGGATGAGAATAATAATAATGATGAGGAAGTGGTGGGGGGAGATCGAAAAAGTAAGAAGGGGAGGCGCTGTGACGTTGGACGATGGGATGGTACGAAGACGAGTGATTGATGGCGGAGACGCCGTGATAATGTTGGTGGTAGTGGACGTCGTGATGTTGCTGCTGTTGACGACTGTGCCGCAGTGGAGAGATCGAATGTTTCCAATTGTGGTTAACGCTGCTAACAATCGTTGAAGCTTCCCTCCCCTTGGTCTTCCCGTGACAAGGATGTTGATACTGTTGTTGATGCCGTTGATTATGGCGGCTACCTCCTTTGCTAGCTTTCGGAGTCGACGTCGTGGCCGCCACCACGGCTTCCCAGTCTACAACCGTAGGCGCTGCATCGCCTCCAAATGTAATATCCGCGTCTAAGGATGCGGTTACCGCCGACGTAAGGTCGTCAATGGACTTTCCACAACAGCGTTGTTCCTTATTAGCGGTGGTGGTACTCATCACATCGTTGATAAAATTCTTGTCGTCAACGATGACATCCCCCTCAACGTTGTTGTGGTGATGATCGGTGTCAAAGCTGAGGGATCCCTGACTCCCCAGAAGGTTGAATCCGAATGAGTCCTGGTTCAGCAAGTCCCACGAGGGGCAGCCGACGTCAACGAGGCCATGGTCACCATCGAGGTCTTCGTACTCCCCATCGTCCATCGCCCCATCAAAGTCATCCGCCTCGTCCAGACCATTCACGACGTCGGCATTGGCGGCCACGTCGTAGGCACGATCCCCAAGCACCAATTTGGATAGGCAACCAATGGAGGAATTGTCGCAGAGTGCGGAGGAGGAGGAGGATGGCACCCGTCCATCCCCCCGTGGTTGTCTTCTCGGCGAGCGTCCTCCCTTCCCCCGCCCTCCCCCCCCGCGACGATCATGCTGCGGATCGCGAGCCTCATCTCTCTCGTCGTTTTCATCCGTCGATGACGAAGACGATGACGCCAACCTCCTCCGCCGACGGCGGTTCTTCTCCGGTTCTTCCGTTTTCGGGAGGCGTCTGCCTTTGTTCCCGGTGGACATTGCTTTGGTATTCGCGCGAAGAGGGAGGATGACCGCATCGGCATTACTTTTATTGTTCATCATGCTTATTGTTATTACTTCGTTTCGTGCCGTATTATATACCGTTCGCTGCCTGCTGCGCACCTCTATTTGGGAGATGGTTAATAATTGATCGCACTACCCACCCACGGCCCTCCTGATGACAAGGAAGGCGGAAACAAAACAACGAGCATACGCACGATCCACCCTATCTCCTCTAATCGATGTTCGGCCACCACCTTCCGTCCGAGATAGGAGGGCAATGTCGAGAGAAGGGAGAAAAGGAGAGCAAGTCTAACTTTATGCCTCTCAAAATGGCGAAAATTTGGTGAGACGTTGAGTTGGCGGATCGGAGGGAAACTCGTTTTTAGGGGGTATCATTTTGTGTGTCGGCGATGGGAAACCTTCGGTTCGCCAAGTATTAATTCGTGTACACATAATTTCTCTTAGCGAGAAAGGACCAGCGGCCGAGAATCACTAAAGCCAAGAAAAGAGAAGTATCGTACCTACAACATGGGACTAAGATTTCAACACTGCCACGTGGATCTACTCCCGGCAGATTCGCCATGTTCGCCCAGCCACTGTCAGAATGCTTCTTGAAGGGCTGGACGAAACCCTCGGGCGGCGCATCTCGCAAGGCCAAGGAAGAATGGCTCAAGAGCAAATACCTATGGAAGGGATTCCTGGAATACCAAGCCGACGATGGCCATGATCAGGCGGACCGGGAGACCTCAACGCCGAACTGTACGAGGCTGCACGTCGTGGAGATATGCTGGCGATACAGGAGGCATTAGCCAAGGGAGGGAGCAAGGAATGACGGAACAAATTGGAGGGTGGGAAAATGGCGCTACACATTTGCATCCTGGGATGGAAAGGGATAGAGTGCACCGAGTTGCTGATAGAAAACGGTGCCAAGTTAGTAGCTGAGGATCTTGATCATCACAAGCTGTTGGGTTGTGCGGTGGTGGGCAACGGTAGGCGGGAGATGATTGACTATCTCACTGCCAAAAGCAGTCCATCATAAGTGTAGATGCCCAAGAGTGATCTAACAACTAAATACTTGATTCTTTGCAGGCTTTGATAACATTTTATGAGATGAAAATGCGGCTATTTTGCTTCTTGGACTCTCATTCATCATTTCCATCCAATTCCAATAGCATGGATTTTACAAAATGTGTCATTCATCACTTTCATGTCATCATCCCATGATACCTTACTCGCTTGCATTGCATCATTAATTTCATTTGTGTTCGACCTGCTGGATTCTTGTCTGAGTAACTTGGCGTCAGCAAGAAGTGTCATGTTCTTCCTGTAATTCTCAGAACTTCTGTCAGAAGATATGACTGCTGTGTTGCATTCTTCGCAAAGAGCAATAAGAAGTTGCATAAACTTTGCAGTCAAGTGATCAGCCTTCTTAACTAGAATCCTATAAACCAGTCTGACAGCAATTAATGCGATCATTTTAATATAGCTGATTCCAATTGCAGTATGCAGGACTTGGTCATCATACACAATGTACTTCATGCCTTCGTGATTTAAGACATGCTTAATCACCACCAAACAATGAACCCAATGATCAAAGGGTAATCCAGCAAGTATCTTTTTCACTGGTTTGTGACCAAGAGGTTTTGAGAAACTTTGGTAAAACATGACAACAAATTGCTGACGTGGTTTAATGAAGGAAAGCTCGAGGATAGATAACAATCCCAAATGCAATGGCAAACTTCTCATGGATCATTGACACAGAATAATGGAGTTCTTGTGCTCATGTTCATGGATAGTTTCCATACAATTCCTGAAAGGAATAACTGTATCATTTTGTAGCCTCATTTGTTTGCCTTTGTTGATATTGATACCTGTTTTGAATCCATTTCTCATTGATGTCCTCAAATAATTTAACTTATCATTCAATTGTCTCCAAATCTCTTGCTCATCGTTGGTTACATTTAGTGAAGCCTTTTTGCTTTATGAATCCAAATAAATATCACATCGTTAGAGATGCTGCTCTTTGATGATTCAGATTCCTTCAGTCCATGTTAGACCCCACTCATAGAGTGAAAGAATCTGACATTTGGGGTTAATCTTCTGGACAAAGTTAACCAATAAAGATATGTTGCAATTATCATGTTCAACCTGGTCAAATCGCGAGAATAGAAAAACACATTTGATGAAAGAGTGGTGATTTTTTTGTGTTGTATCCAGAATGCCCAACAATACACAGAATTGGAAGTACTTCATATCCCACACAAAACCACCCCTTTTCGTCAAGATGATCAATGCCAGCTTTAAGTATACATGTTGAAAATCGCATGTGTCCTCATTCTTGATGATCAAGCAACAGGGACAATAATTACCCTCTCCTTGGATGGGGAATAGTCCCCCACCATCTCATCCATTTATGTTTCTTTTCAGGTTTAAAATTCAAATGACAAACACAAAGTATTCTCTCCAAAATGCTAACGCAAAAAACTGTTCAGGAGAATTGAATTGCTTATGTGTTTATTTATAATTTCTTAAATTAATTTCTTTATAAAAATTTTGCGGACAAAAACTAAATAATGTTCTGAATAAAAGAAAGATCTAATATATATAAATTAACATTTATATTCTGAGAGAAAATATAAATTTGTGTTCGCATTAATTATTTTTACAACAAATTAATTGGTCTAAGTTCAATTGAATTTCCCTAACACACTCCAATTTTTTTATTAAGAAAAATAATTCTTACAAGGAAACAAGAAAAGTATCATCCTTTTCCTCTGCCATATTGCCTTCCGACTTGTATTTTAGTACTAAACCCTACGTATGTTGCTTTCATTTAAAGCCAAAATTGACCAATGGCTGACTCAAAACCAACTGTGCTTCATGCCACAAGCACACGACACAACACATACAAAAAAATACAACAACCTTGGTCCCACCTGCCCGCTGCCTTCCAGAGGTTTCAAATAAACAGTTAAGCAAGCTCGTCATATGTCACAAGATCAACCTTGATCGTCACAACACGGGAATGTTTTTTTGTATAACTAACTATTTCTTTATTTTATTTCTATTTTCTACAGGCAGCCACACTTGCTGGTTAAAGGTGAGTTTTTTTAAGGTAATTCTTGTAATTTTTCTGTGTCGCTGCACCAAAATGATGCGCACTAACCTGAGCTATCCACCGATTTTTTTAGCTACACTACCCCTCTTTTTATCATGTTTTGGCTTTGTGTTGGCCAGGGGGGGGGGTTGCCATGGTCACCAAGTTTTTGACATAGCTGCGCCTTGGTATTTGTATCATAAGTAGTATCGTAGTATTATCATAGGGTAGTAGAGTTTAGATAGTAGAGTACAAATAAATACTTATGAAAATAAAAACTGTTAAGTGTAGAGCAGTCACACCATCCAACATAGTTCGGATGGGTGCAAAGCATAAGAGTTTCTCACATCAAAACTGTGAGAAATATTTATGCTTTGCACCCATCCAAAAAAACAACTGAAAACTGATTCAAACATTGAACTATGTGGGAATCCTACTATCTCTTCATTTTTTCTATCCTGCATCTGTAGGAATAGGTACTAATTCAAGCCAGAGAGAAGTTAATTTCAAATTATTATTTTTGTTTAGATAAATAAATTTTATGGGAGTGTTCTTACCCATCACGCCTATAAAATTTATTTCATTGAGATCCCAGATTGCACCTTCAGAGGAAAACTAAAAAGAGACATGCAGGCAGTTTGTGTAAGCACTGTGACTTCATTCATGATTGATAATCAAACACAAACTGATGGCTTCCATATATTGGAAAGCATTATCCTTGCATTGGTCAATAGCATTTCAAGTTCTAATAATGATTACATTGAAAACAGGAGCATTTTGTGGGAAGGAGATGTACAGCAAAGAACAATGGTGATAGTGCCTCTGGCTTGAGATTGACTTGTTGCAATCTTATAAAATCATTGCTTGTTGATGCAAACAGATTGTGCATCAATGAACTTATGACAACAGAGGGTTCTGCTTTGGAAGTAGTACAAATCAAAGCAAATCTCAAAATGCTAGCCAACTCACCAACAAGAGCAGATATTCGTAAGCTAAAATTGATGGAGAAGTGACAGATTGAAAGGGATTCAGCTAATCCTTATGAAACCTGTCTCTGGGAAAAGCACTTCAATGAAAACAAGAAGCCACCTGCAACCGTGCAATCCAGTAGCGAGTCCAATAAATTCTTCAAAATTGTTAGCAAACTAATGAATGTAGAGCTCACAAACAAAGCACTTGACGATACAGCCAGAAGCATAATTGAAATTTTCAAGTCCAATTCATCTGGTAGGATTCAGATAGGCAAAGGCAAAGCTTCAGACACAGTTGCAGTCAACGCGGATATCTCACCCATGACACTCGCGTCATTGGAGTTGTTGAAGCATGTTGCCAAGAGGGAGAAGAGGGAGAAGAACAGGAATGCTGTTGACCAGAAGCTATGCAAACCATCAAATGAAAAAAGTGCTGATGAGTCATCAGATAACAAGAGTATTGAGTTGTCAAAGTCTCCTGTTCTAGGTAAAAGGAAAAGCACAAGGGCCGCAGTGGCAAGAAAAGTCAATTATCTCATCAATGATGGGAGTAGTGATGATGACTCATCAGTCGATGATGTTGATGATTAATTTGATTGCTCATTTGTTTGCATAGTCTAACCCCCATGACTCAGCAAGTAGGTCATCCCAAAATAAGGAAGAATCGGCTTTCGCTTGTCTCTCCTCTATGCATACCACTAGCTTGTTAATGGACTCTCCACATACCACTATCTTGTGGATGGAATGAGAGACTTCTTCTCATTGTGTGAATCGGTCATTTTTTTCATCAAATATGGTTTCAGCTGCATTCATATCATAGTTGAAGCAGCACCGGTTGAAGCATCGTCGAGATAATAGGACATTAGAGAAGATTGGGAGGGATGCCACTATCAAATTTTGCGGTAATCCGTCAAGCAAGTGCCGAGAACAGTGCTGTCAAAGTTGGCCAATGAGGGGGAAGTGATTTAGGTCAAAGTTGGCCTATAAGGTGGGGGGAAGTGATTTATTTGTTGGGTGGGGAAGTTGTGCTGCTAAAATAATCAAGTAGTACCATTTATGCGTGGGCATAAGCAATGCCATGGCATAAGCAACACTAACTAAAAAAGCCAAAAATCTAACCAAATCTATCTACATTAGTCAGAACATTAAAACAGTATGAGTTAAATTGCTGCATGATGTGATCAGTTTTGAAAACCCTCGATGCAACCATTGGATTCAGCGCAAAATTGGCATTTTTTATATACTTGGCTTGACTCATGAAACATACTGCAGCTCTATTTACAAACGAAAATGTCATGCCCAGGTGTTGGCAGGAAAGCACAGTTGGCCATTTTAGACCTTCACACTTTGCTGTTTTGATGTCGCTTATGCCCTGGCATAAATGGTAGTAGTCATTGGACCCGGGGATGGAGGGTAGGGTTCTTTTTTCACGTCTGGTTCTTTTTTCTTCAACTCTAGTTTATGGCATGGTCTGTCCAGAAAAAAGTGACTTTTCCCCTCGTCAAACAGAAAAAGTGTCTTTTCCCCTCACCCATTTTTTGTTTTGTTTTCATTCGAAGTAGGTGGGTGGCTGCATTTATTCGTCGAAATGGTTTAGGCCGCATTTGGGCCAGCCTAAACGTGGCCCATCCTAGATCTGGTCTAACAAAGAAATAAACAAAAATTTAGAAAAATCTAGACGGCATGTCCGGACATGCCGTCTAGATTTTAGGCAGGGTGGAGTTGAGGAAATATGACACTTTTCACAAGACTTGTTTCATTGATGGAAATCGACCTAAAAGTAAGAAGGGATTTGAAACCTTTTTGATAAGTGTTAACTGCTAATAGGTTGAAGATTAGACTTGACTTTTTGATGTTTAA
>JALLPB010001220.1:0-10657 GCA_036939975.1 Cyclostephanos tholiformis | reverse complement strand
TTTTCGTCCGTTTTTTCTTCCCGCCAAAATGTAAAGTGTACCTTTTAGGTTATCTAGTCTTATATGTATAGAAAGTATTTGAGCACCTTGAGATCCCATGGCTATCCTCATGTGTGCACCCTAACACAGTTATACTGGTGATGGTGGGCAATGTTTTGGGGAATTTGGGTTTGCAATGATTGTGAAATGTTTTAGTAAGTGGCGTGAGCGCTGTATTCCTTTTCAACTTGTGTAGGAAGATAGCTTAAATATAAGTACTCCTTTTTTGGTGTTGTTCTGAACTATTAAATAAGGCACTAGAGCATTTTTGTATTCCTTGTATAGAGAGGCTTGCAATTTGCTTGATTCTAATAAGGCAGACAAGTTGGAAGCTGTGTGTATTTGTCCCATTTAATTGATCAATACAAAGTTTTCCTATTTATGAAGAAAGTTCAGGATAGCCTAACAAGACATATTGGCTGGACCCTTTGCATGATTTTTTTAGTGTTAGCATTGCGCTTGCTCAAAGAAAATGGAGTGGAGGAGGTGATGAGAGAAAAACAAAAGGATCCATCAAAACTCGTGTTCACAACGGAGTCAGAGAAGAGTAGGGGAAAGTTAAGGTTTAGTAAAATAAGAAAAAAGATCTTGCAAAAAGAAGTAGCTCATAGGATGGGGGATCTACTAAATGCACTATCTAACTTAAATCAGTTGGTTTCCTATCAAACACCAGTGAATACACAACTTTAAGCTGAAAAAACAAAAACCATACATCATGAAAAATTAGGGGCGTAGTCAGATACGCCAAAAACATCCAAGATCGGGCAGGATTCTGGCAGCCCCCTCTCGACCTCCTCTTTCACGTCGCGGATGATCCTCTCAGAAATGCCCTCTCCCTCCTTCATCCATCGCTTCTTATTTTCCGCGGCAAAATACTCAAACACGCTCCCCGTGTGCCCGAAGACGCCACAATTTTTCATCTTCTCCGACAGTGGTAAGATGTAATAGGTAAAAAATCCGATCTGATTCTCGTACCAATTCTCGCAGGGGTCGAAGCACAGTCTGCCAGACTTGTGAGCGACGTACAATTCCCTCAGTAATCGCTTATTCCACTTGACGAACACCCGAAAGCTCTGCATCGTGTGAGCCACGTCGGCAGCGTTCATCATCGTCTCGAGGACAGCGTGCTGCTGGAGCTGGTTCACGCTTTTGTATGCGTCGAGTAGCATCCCCGAGAAATCCATCGACCTACGTATGCCAAGACGCCGCGATTCGTTCGCGAATTCCTCAACGGCGGCATCAGTCGAGAACATGGAAAATCTCCGACGGGATATCGCAGCCTTCAACTCGGTAGACTGTATCGCCTTCTTCAATGGGTGTGGCTGCTGATGCCCAACTTGGAAGCTGCGGCTGTGCCTGCGCACGGCGCCTCCGTGCTCGCCACAGTCCGCCCCCGTCTCCGGGACGAAGGACACGGGCGGGAACGCAGCGTTCCACCTGCTTGCCACGATCTGTACCCTCTCCTGGTCGGAGATGTCGGTGACCATTACCATGGATATCACCATCTTACGGAAAAATCGTCGATTTTCCGGCGTGGGGCAGATGCACCTCTTCAATCCCGCGAATTCATCCCGCTGAAGCATCGAGAATGCGACCTGGAGGGAATTCTGCTCGGCCACGGACACGTCGTTGTGGAGTATCGCTAGCCCGTCCTCCTCCTCGACTAATACCGAATTGGGCACGCCCTTATGCCCCACGTCGTGTATTAGCGCCGAGAAGACCATGGCAAATAAAATCATCGGATCCTCCCCGATGCCGAAGGAGTATGTCCCCTCCCCCCCCACGCCGTTGGGGACATTTAGACTGCACCGTCGTCGACTTGCGTGGGAATCGATTTTCGGAAGGGCCCGCGCGTCGTAATTGTTGCTGGTGTCGGAGTGGTGTAGATCATCAAAGTCCCTGTTGATGCATACCATGGACAGCAGCTTATTCATGCTTACGGTGACGTGTACAGCATGCCCGAAGGAGTGGAATCCAACCTCATTGTATAGACCACCGATGCAAGACACGTATCGGCGCATCGATTCCGATATGGAGTCAACGAGGACGTAATTCCCCAGACGTCTGTCGTATCTGATACCTTCGAGGGAGGGGTCGGGGTGTGCAATGTGGGTACTCCGATCCGGCCGATCTCCACCGGCCCAGCCCCCGGCCCCGTCCCCCATCATCAGCTTCCTAGCGACGAGCAGGTCCCGCAGCCTGGTGGAGAGTAACGCATTGACCTGGCCGACCATGACGTCGAAATCCGACGACGCGGCGCAGCTGGGACTGGGATCATTTCCTACCTCGTGCCACCGCTGGTTCGTTAGCAGATCGGCGAGCTCTTCGTTCATGTCTACTAATCCGGTCGAGCCTCCGTCGTCGAACAGCTCCTCCGAGAAGGTAGTGCCAGTAGACCACGAGCTCGACCGCCGAGAGGGCCTCGTGTCCGGGGCTGACCCCATCGTCATCTCATCGTGAGAATTGACGATTTCGCTACTTCGACGGCTGGCCATTGGAAGAAGTGTAGTAATTGCCGAGGCAGGGAGCGTGAGTAGAATATGGCATCGTTGGTTGAATTAACTGAAGCGAGAGATGATGGTCAAGCCAGCATCGCACCCTTTGGTATTATCTAGGGTGCTCTGAGTACTTATGATAATATTTTATGTACTGTCGGGAGGTATGTAGAGAAAACGCAAACCGGTCCACTCCACCTGTAGTTTTAGATACGAATTCCCTTGGACCGCCGTCTCTAATCTAAGACTCCAGCCGAAAATGTTAAGAATCAAAAATCCTGCCCGACCATATCCCAGCTGAAGTTCGGCGATGGGTTTCTCTAAAGCTAGAGACCCACCATGGTAAAATCCGCCAATATTCCAGTCTTGTATATCTCTGTCCAGACCCCTTGGTTCTCCCCCCCCATTGGGGGATCTCTTGTAAGTTGCATGTTCAATGCATGCGTGTAGTTATTCCCACGTGCTCGGTGCCACGGAGCCTGTGTTCTGCTCCTCAACTCTGCTACATTTTTGTTGGTGTGGTTCATCCATAACCTCGCTCCCCTCCCATCTCCCTTGGCTTCCATCTCCTATGTGCCATTCAATCATTATTCCGCTCGGACCTACTATTGGCTTCTCTCTCATCAGCGGCACATCACGCATTATCTTTCCGGGATTTTTGGATTCGACAAGGAGGTTAGCTACTCAAAGAAGAACGAAACCAACAACTTCTTTTGGTGTGATAGTCTTTATGGCTATCTCCTTGAATCCGCCAATGATTGTGGTTTCCTTCTCATCGGAGGAGAAAACTACGCTGTCAGATACAATTGACGGGAAGAGTCAATTTTTGTCTGCGGCTTCTTGTACCCCACCATCATGACGTCATACTTATCCATCAATTGCAAGAATACATCGATGGACTTCCAAAGAACCTTCAGTGGCAATGCCTTCCCTCTCTCCCCACTGGTTGTTGCATAGCCCCCCCCCCCCCCTCCCCCGTTGAAGGCGACCCATCCACCATCGAAGGCGACCTGCTTATTGGTCGCCACGTCGAATACCCCGGTTCCCGATCTTCATAGGTGTCATGATTGGAATGCCTACGCCTTGGGTGGGGAAGATGATGAAGATGACAATGAAGAGAATGGAGAGTTCTTTGATCTACATCTCTCTGCTTTGGTATCCCAACACCAGCATCAGACCTTTCCATTCTCCCCTCTACAGCCATCTACTCTGAATGAATTGCCAAAGAGGGCAGAGGGCTTGTGCTTTGTTTGGCAACAACAACAACAAAAGTCCCTGGGATGTAGATTCCCAAGAACATTCTGTCATGGGTATTAATGACCCAAACAATGATGGCACCCTTGATGATAGTTCTATCCCCTTTGCACATTGTCGAGTCATTCTGTTGGCACTGACCAGCATGAACATTAGATTTCCGTGTATTTCGATAAAGGGATGATGGGTATATGCAGTGCCATGAAACTATGATAGTAACAATTAAACCTTTTGCAATAATTTGTCCACTCGATGACAAAATTTGGTTAACCGATCGTGTGTAATCTCCATCTGGAGTGTGCTCTCAATTGGTTGGATGATGATGTTATGGAAAGGTGGATGGCTCGATTGGTCAATCGAGTCCTTGGCATTAGTGAGCTGATTGTTCAAGTTCGCTACAACCCTCAATTTGGACTTCGATTCTGGTTGATAGAACTTTGATGATAATTTGATAATCAAATATTGACATCCATTGAACAAGGCTAAAAAGGCCAGCAGGCGGCATTGTCAGTTGCTATATCTCCACGAACAAAATACACCAAAATGGCAGCAAGACCTTGACATCGTTAGGGTAGCCACATAATTTGATGGTAATACCATGACCATCTGACCAATACCTGCTATACAATTTCTTTCGCAGATTGTTATATGGAATTTCAAGAGTAGACTGTTCTGGGTAATGACAAACCCTGCCGGCAAATTTGTATGCTTCCCATGAATAATGAGAAATGGCATGGGATTTCTTCTTTGTGGTGAGTGTGGCCTCTCATTCGGACCTAATTAATTTCCCTAACAAATCAAGTATCACAACGTTGAAGTGCCTCGTCACATCATTTAGCATCGTTGTGGCCTCTTGTGAGGTGGGAGGTTCAGTAAGAGGTGGAATGACAACAAATATCTCATCACCAATGAACAGATGTATCAGTTGCTTGGGATGTAACCACTTCACAAAATGCATTTTTGTAGAGGAGATGACAGGATCGTGTATGCGTACAGTATGCTGATCAGAAACAGCAGAAGAGGATGGTGCTGATACCGCTGACAATGTTGAAGCAGACAAAGACGACAATGAATGGCGCAAAGAAATAGAAGATGCAATCAGTCATGTGAAGATGGGCTAAAACCTGGGGGGTTTGTGAATCCGAGTTTGGTTAAATTCCCTCATTGTAGCCGCGATGAGGAACAAGGGCAATAATCTCTGCTTACACTTCTGCGGTTTGGCTGTAGTGGCAGGGAGACTTTTCCATGAATTGCATTGGTATGATGAGTTCCTACATTATTCCTTAGCCCAGCAGAGAGCACTACAATAAACTTGAAGCTGCTCTTCTTGCTAAGAAAAAAAGCTTTGGCTGTTGTAGAAAGGGGGGGGAACATCCATAACACCGGTGGGAGCACCATTGGGTAACAGCCTTTTAGGTGAGGGGAGCATGCCATCCATAACATGATGAATGAATATATGATAGTACTCCAGGCAGGGGGCAGAAGGTGACGTCAAAGATTGAGGCACTGCTCGGAGGCAAAACTGTTTCTGTTTTTTCAAGGCCAAGGCAGCAGGCAGCCAAGTGTTGGAAGAAACTATGTTTTTTATGTGAAAGGTACCCTCTGGACCTTGCATATTAAAACAAGAAAACATGCACCTTTTCTGGGGTGGGAAAGGTATGTTTTTGTGTTTTTGTGCTACAAAAAAAAATCCTGTACTGTGGACACCCTCTAAAATATCATAGAGAGGAGGAGTGGAAATGTCCTTCTTTCCTCGGCCACTGCTCAAAAATTACTCAGTAAATCTAAGCAATACACTATTATGTCTTATTTGCTTTACTCCAGTGTCTAGTTATTTCCCTAACCCTTATTTCAGTTGTGCCTTGTAACATAAAAATCCTTACGTACCTAGGTACAGGTACCAGAAAACCTAATTAAAAAAATTGGAATCCTTATTTGAATGCAGTAGACAGCATAAATCATGCTTTACAACATGAATCATGCCGGGTCTGTAGAGAGTTAATGAAGGAATCAATTTGCACTTGCAAAGAACAACATGAATCACGCTTCATGATGACGTGAATCACGTTTCACTTCTTGATGACTTTCTCGTAAAAAGAAGTTGCGCCATCCCTTAGTTTTAGTTACATAACTCTAGATGTTTGAATTCTTACAGGAGTCTGATACTAGAATGTTTTTGATTGGAGAAATTTTCTGATTACAAGCACTGTTCCAACATAGAGACTTATCTGTGACAGGTTCCATTCTTTTTCCCCAAGTGAGTAAGCATCAATTTTTACACCATTTGGGCTCATCAGGCTGTTATGGGTACTCATCTGCCCAGTATAAGAACCATCAAAATTGTTGGGATGAAGATGGACAATCAGGGCTGCACCTATGTCTATGAAGAGCACACAGTCTGCAGTTGTGTGATGGATGAGGATGTGGTGGTGCTCCTTTGGAAGGTGCAGGTTTTGGTGGACAGCCAGGAGTAGACTGTGTTTGCCTGTTATTGGATGACAGACAGCATTTACCCTTGTTGTGTTGGCTTTTTAATGTGCAATATGGTGGTACAAATGGAGTGCTATGACAAGGTGCTTGCCCAGGTGATGAGGGTGTTTAGTGGCAACAAGGCCACACGCAGCAGGGAGGAGAGGCAAATGTCCATGTGATGAGGGGGTGTTACCAGGCAACAATCATCTCTTGTTTGCTGGAGATTAAGTCGAATTATTATCTGTCAGCAGATGAAGTCATTGTGAGGGGAGAGGCAAAGTGCAAGGCCATCAAGAAGTGCATGGCAATGATAGAGGACTTAGAGGGATGCAATGTCCGGACTCAAAAAAGAAGGGAGGAGGTTGGTAACTCATGCAAGAAGGAGAAGTAGTAGAAGAATGTAATTTATGATAATGAATAATCAATTAATTGTCAAATAATTCAACCATGTTACCATCACCATGCCCCCAACTTTAGTTCCCCTTGTCTCCCCCCCCATCATCATCTCTGGTTCATCATCCCTCACCATCACCCCGGAAATCAACTTTGGTGCACCCTTGGCAAATCATTTGCAACCATCTCAACCACGTGTTACAGATGATCTCTACCTTCATTTTCATATCTGTCATTGCCCGGCAATCCACCCACCTTGAAATGTCATGCCTTGTCAGTGGGCTAGTTGTCCTGTGGATGACCCCCTTCAAAATTATCCACACAATCCTCTGCTGCCTGACGTGGTCCTTAAATGGCTCATTGAAGCCAATGTTGATGGGATGGTAGAGGAAAGTACATCTACCGGGGATGTGCTTTACCTTGATGCCAACCTCCTGTATTTGTGTCACCACCAATGCCATTATGTTGCATTATTAGCTGTTGAGGATGAGGAGCAGAATGTGGCGACAACATGCGGTTTAAGTACTTTTTTTGACCCATGCAAGCATCATGCCCTCATCCAGCATCCATGCATAGTCCTGACATTTGTCATTGTGGGTTTTCAGGTATGTGGCAAATTTGTACATTGCAATCCACCCCTTAGGCTTCCCCTTGAAAATGATCATCGAGGAGAGTACGGTACTGTCAATGGTGATCATGACAGCCACTGTCACGTGCTTTGTGTCATTGGATGAGGTGCAAATTTGGATGGTTTTTTCACCAACCATCTTCATCATCTCCTTCTTTGAAATGAAAAAATGGTGTTTGATCCATGTTAAAGATGTAATGCTGGTCACAATGTGGGCCCTGAAGGAGTGGGGGCATGAGATTCATGTAGTCTGTTGTGGGTTTGCACTGCAATTCATGTGTGCCCATATGGTACACAAGCGAATGGGCCCACACAAATTGAAACACAGAACTCTTCTTCACAAGGCTTAAAAACCAGAATGGTGATGCCCTGCTCATGCTGCTTGAAGACATAGCAGAGCAGGGCATCCTCAATGGGCTTCAGCTGCCAGAGATGTCCGGCACAATTAGCCTTCCTGCTGCTTGTGATCATAGTAAGGCTGGGGTTATTGCCACCTACTCCCTGTGCTGCCACTCCAAGAAAAGTGAATGTGTAACTTGAAGACTTTGTGCCACAGTGCACAGACTCAACCCCTCCTCTCCTGGATCCACTTTGCCAATGCAAGGAGGGTGAGCTTATGATGTGAAGTGTACCACACATGCATCCGTGCCCAGTGATTCTGCCGGGCTGGACATAAGGAGGCATGATGATTGCACGTGTTTGGTGATAAGATGTATTGAAAGGATGTGGCATGTGCACCATATGTCAGCTGCACCAAATAGAAGTATTTCAAATTACACATTTATGTACAGATGTGAGAGGTTATTTTTATTGTTGATTTTCAAATCCTATGTTAACTCAGTACACCTAAAAGTATCATAGAGAGAAATGGTGATCTGATGGATTTAGCTGTCACATCCTTGAATATTAGCTGGTTCTTATTTCCTTACAGATGAAGGGGTAGTTATGTGTGGGTGTAAGGGGGGCAAGCGACTCGACTAGTAGTATGAAGATTGCTTTTTGGCCAATTTTATTTTACTGACAAAGGAACCAATACTAATTGATGGGTATTTTTATCCATTCATCACTCACCCAAATTCCCCTCCCTCTTTTTATTCTCAAGATGGCACAACATGGCCAAGCCAATGCACTCCTTCCCATCCCTCCTCCTGACATTGTCAAATATTTACACTAACCATGTAAGTTTGTTCATCTTTGCTTCCTTTTTGAAGTATTTCATTGCCTCATATTGCCCCATATCACACTGCTTTTTTTGATGCATTGCACCTGTGTTGTAAACCTTTGCAACAGAAAAGGAATGCTTGTTCCCTTATTCATCATGTTCGTGTGTGCAATCACATTAAGATGTGACAAGTAGGAACTTGCCTTCTTGCAACAATGTGAATGACCGGGTTTTGAGCAGTGCAAAAGTGCTGTTGCAGATGTATCCCCATTTGATGGAGACATTTCTCCCGATCCTCCATTTTGCCACCTAACCCCCCCCCCCTGAATATTCCACATTTGCCAGGCTGTACTTGAGCATCAAGTGCACCTTGGGGGTGACAGTACAACAAGCGCTGCATTTCCATGCACCACTACTTGCACATATCAAAGGTAAGTATGTGCATAACAGTTCAAGTTAACTAAAATGCCCCACCATCCCAAAGAATAAACTCCTTTCAAAAATGCAGGCATATTGCATATTGCATCAATGTCTGCATCTGTCGTTATGCATTCAGGCTTCTTCCCCTCATTAAAAATTGCCATGAATTCATCAAAAAAGGTGGGTGACATTATTCATCACCTTTTTTACATCTTTTCTATTCAAACTGCCCCCATAGTAATAAGAGCTTGACTCAATCCCAATTTCTTTTAATTCTAACAATCTCATCTCAATTCTCCCTTGACCTTGGATTGCCACCAACAACCACTTGAACACGCTCTATGTTGGACACCAGTGTGATGGCTTTGATCTTGAGACGACATTGTTAGTGCATCGTTATCTCCTTGTCCAATTTTTTTAATCCACTCAATCTTTTTGGCCATCTCTTTTCCTTTGTATGTAAAGTCAATACAGCCACAATGTGAACCGTGCTATGGCCATCAGTCAGCATGTCCATACTCAACTCATCTTTTGGGACAGAAGCCTATGCCAAGGTGAGCACAGAAAAATTTCTTTAACTTTCATTTTCCCATGCCACTAACTTTCCAAGCAAGTAGTATTGCAGCAAGTGTTTGCATATTGGCATTTGCTGGGTCTCACATACGACCATGACAGAGTCTTTATGACAATGTGATATACAATTCAAATGTGCCCTTGTGTTTGGATCTGGTTATTTGGTAGGTAGTGTCAAGCCATTCTTTACCATTTTTGAAGAATCAATCATTTAAAGTTATTGGAACTCTAACATAGCAAATGACATGACCATGCTTTGCTATATCTTTTACTTTAAGCTCATCCACAGTTTCCCCCCCCTGCCCTCATCATCATTTCACTGAAAAATCATCGCTGACCTTGTCATCCTTGTAGTATTGTTCTCATTGTTTCCACCTCTGCCATCATTGAATTGTTATTCTTGTCATTGTTGCCAACTGGGGAGAAAAGGTGTGTTGTCTTCTCAGCCCCCTTCCTCTTTTTCTTCAGGGCCACTGCCTTCCTCTTCTCCCACAGTTTCTTCCCCCCTCGTTTGTCATCATTTTTGCTTAACGATTCATCAATGCCCATGTCATCCACATAGTCATTGACTTCATTGTATCTACCTCTACCGTCATTGAATTTGTTTTCCTCATCATAGTTGCCAGCTGGGGAGAAATGGTTTCTAGTTTTCCCACCCCCCCTTTCTCATTTTCCCTTCCCTTTCCTCCCCAGTTACTCCTCCCCAACCTCATCATCATTATTGACAAAAAAAGTTGTTGGTGTCCATGTCATCATTGTAGTCATTGTCCTCATCATTTCCACCTCCACCCTCATTGTTGTCATTATTGATGTCATCATCAGCTGAGGAGAAATATGCGGTAGTCTTGTCATTGATGGCCGCCATTTTCTTCTTCATCTTCTTTCCCAGTAGTCTCTTCCCAATATCTTCCAGGTGATTGATGCACATGGTTGATTATTATTTTATTGATAGCTTGTCAAGTGCAATGCAATTGTGAGTATTAGATGTGAATAGTAGGTATTGTTATGTTCCAGGTGGAACCTAGAATGGAAGAAGGGGCAAATTTGCAATATGCCCCTTTTCTTCCAAGAGGGGCAAATTTGCACCTCCTATTCCCATCAATGCCGCTGGTATCTCTCTAGTGTTGAGTTACTTTCTGTTGTAATGGTACAATGAGGTTGAGGGCAAAGGAGGGGAAGCCCCCCATTTCTTCTCCATCGGGCTTCCCCCCTTTTTATGAG
>JALLPB010001219.1:0-10664 GCA_036939975.1 Cyclostephanos tholiformis | reverse complement strand
ACACAAAAGACACCATCTCAAAAAAAATGTTCCCAAGTGTTCTTCTGCGTATTTGCGTATCTGTTTGCGAGCTAAAGAAATCACAGCCTGAGAGGGAGGCGAGGAGGAAGGGTACGAATGGTACGAGCGAGGGCGCGCGGGCGGGGCGAGGGGAGACAGGTATCGTACCTACTTCGTAAACACGGTAGATAAAAATACTTTTCAATAATATTTATCGTAGATAGTACATTGTATTGTACATACTGCTTGACCGTACATACTGCTTTTGACCTGCGTTGCCTCCGCCGGACGAAAACATCCATGATGTCGTCCGTCATTCGAATAGTCGCGCCTCTGACATTCTTAATTTTTTTTCTCGAAATCTCCCACGCGCATGTCCCATCCTTCGTCCTACCCGACAGGAGCGGTACGAGATGCCGGTGGCCCACCCGACCGCGTCCGTCGTGGCCATCGTCGCGTGGTAGTAAGCGTCGTCGTACCTCCTCCATCGGGTCATTCGACACGCCGACGTCGCGACCGTCGGGGGGGGAAGATGATGTACACGATCATCGATTTGGCGGGTTGGGGGGGGGGGGGGGGCGAGGGGAGGGGGATGACGAGTGGATATCGCTCGTCGACCATCGCGGGGATCGCGATGGCAAGGACGATGACAATGACGACGATGCGTCGCATTCCCCAGTTCGCAAGCTCGTGCTAGTTCGGGGCGTGGGCGACGATATCCCACGCGATGGAATGGACATCGAACTTCGATATAACGGCACGTTGTTCGGCACGCCGCCGGATACATGGTCCGTGAACGACGTCGTGGATTGCTGGTTGCCGAACATACAGGGTATGGGACAC
This sequence comes from Cyclostephanos tholiformis, assembly GCA_036939975.1. Classification (NCBI taxonomy): domain Eukaryota; phylum Bacillariophyta; class Thalassiosirophyceae; order Thalassiosirales; family Thalassiosiraceae; genus Cyclostephanos; species Cyclostephanos tholiformis. The sequence goes on along the minus strand of JALLPB010001219.1, from coordinate 9,821 downwards.
CTATCGCCGATATTCGAGAAATTAAGCATCGACGGGAGGACCCTCGCGAATCTAACGGAGGAATATTGCCTCGATGCGATGGGGATGGACGTCACGAGGATGCAGGCGAAGAAATTGGTCATGGCATCGCGTCGGCTCGTGAGGCAACGGTACGATCATCCGTCGGGTACGGTCTTCGATTCGAGCGACGCGCGGGGGAGGAATTACGAATTCGTCCTGGTACCCGACGGCGGTGGGGTCATAAGGGCGATGGACATTGCCGTGCGTACCATGAGGGTGGGGGAGAGATCGTTGGTGATATGTCGATCGGATTACGGCTATGGATCGGAGGGATTGCGAACGAATGGCGGGGTCGTGATCGTTCCGCCGTTTGCCACCCTTTGTTTCGACTTGACGTTGGTGGGAGCTGAGTAGATAGTGCCCACCGCGCCAATGTGAGGGGGAGGAGTACGAACAATACACCCACATGACCCCCCCTTCCCCGCCCGCGCCTACTTTTCGTTATGACGTTTGGGGGGTGCAGGTCATTTTGCGAATTGTTTGTGTGATGTTTTCACCGATACTAATTTTTTGAACCTACAATTTAGCCGTAAGTATTGCAACAACTTAAACTAAGCCCACGATTAGGTCAATCCTCACGGATTAGTCTTTCGGCGTTCTGTTCGTCACGGTCGGAAGTCTGAAGTCATCGACATATGTAAAAACTCGGCATCCTCCCCATCTCGACCGTGGGAATTCTTGGCAAATCTGCGTCTTTTCTCTCTTTTGCCTTCCAGCTGCCTTAGCATGTGCCGAAATAGGACATCCTGATAGTGGAAGGCATCTTCCGGCAATTGTCGCGCGTCGATGTCCTCGTCGACGATGTTGGCATCGAGAAAATAGAAGCTTAACTTCTCCACTTTCATGTCTTCGTTTAGGATTCAATACTTTTTGCACTCAACCAAAAAAATGGCCCCTGTCAGGAATCCAACGCGGGGGGCATGGCTACCGCTGTTGCCGTTGTCATGCCTGCTCCCGATGTCGAGTCCCAGTCGAGACAGGGACATACCACTGCCCCCGAGGAGTTTGGAGATGAACGCGCATGAATGGGAATGGGTATCGCACCCCTCGTCCTCAATCTCTTGAGTCTTTTGGGAGTTCATTCCGCCAGCTGTACTTGTTTTGTCCTAAAAGGGAAATTTGCCTAGAGTATCTACTAAAGTCTTCATAAAACACTCATGTCAATGCGTAAGGCCCCCGACAGCCAGGCCAGCGACGCCGAAAATGGCAGTATCCGCACAGATATGTGGCACGTCACGACAAACAGCATAACACACACAGCCAGGGCGATGGGAGCGAGGCTCCTCGATCTGCGCATCTACAATGGCTGTATCAAAAATCGTTACCTCTGTGATGGGGCACTCGACGTAGTAGCCGAGTTCTGTCCCAACCTCAATTACTTTGCGTATCGAATTAGCTATGTTGGCTGTTACAAAGAGGAGCACGATCCATTGAATGGCGCGGATATCATCAATCTCATTAGGGGATGTCACAGTCTTGAAGTTCTCGAGCTCCAAAATGCAATGAGAATCAAGAGAGACGATTTCACTGCTATTTTGGACATGATAGCACCGGATGACGTCGCTGGCACGGATGATAGTAGTATTTTCGAGCTTCGCAAGATAGTCCTCGTTGAATATCCATTTGTAATCAGGAACAATCCATTTGCAATCATATGAGAATCAAGAGAGACGATTTCACTGCTATTTTGGACTTGATCTGGATGACGTCGCTGGCACGGATGGTTGTAGTATTTTCGAGCTTTGCTAGATAGTCCTCGTTGGATATTCATTTGTAATCAGGAACAATCCAGTTGCATTCTTTGGTGTCATTCCATTTGCTACTAAGTCACATGTGCGATTAGTTTACTTTGTTTAGCGTGCAACCGGCTTATCTATAATATGATCCCCATGCCACACGTGTATTTCCGATGTTACCTCCTGAAATTCCCGTTAACGAAATCTATAATCTGATCCTTGGTCAATGCCCCCTCTACGCGCTGAATTTCCCTGCTCACATCGCCGCCATCGAAGAGTATCAACGTGGGCAATCCACCCACTGATGAGCCGAAGAAATGGCGGTGTTGGAGAGTGGCGTATCGTTCGTTTGTTGTTGTTGTTGTTGTTGTTTTTTCCGGTCGAGATTTAGACTCGAGAATCGAAAAGAAAATGTGCCGGGGGGCAAATTGAAAAAAATTCAAACAATCGACGATGATGGCGAAGAAACACTCACCTTTCAGCGCGCTGGATATGCGGGGATGCTTGTCGCTATCCAACTTGACCACCCGGACGTCAGGTCCGAATTCCTCCGCCGCCTTCGCCAGCAGCGGCGCCATGAATTGGCACGGACCGCACCACGTGGCGTACACGTCGAGCAACAGCGGTGGATGGCGAGATGGGGTGGAGGGAGGGGGTGTGACGACGTCGTTCCCCCGCCCGGACGCGGGCGGGGCGGCCGCGGCGGCGACGCCCCGGACCAATTCCGATTCCGACCAGCCCAATTCCCCGATCAACGCGCCCTCGTCTATATCGGCCACCGCGCCCGGGATCAGGATGCCGGTACGGCTGTAATTCGCACCCCGAACGTATCGCTCCTCCATCGCATCGCATAGAGCGCGGACCATCTCCTCCTTCTCGATCATGGTACCCCATCGAACCTTCATTTCCGACAGCCTCACCCTAAGCTCCCTGACGCGAAGGTTACGTAGTTCCGCGAGGGTGACTTCCCTGTTGAATCCCCCGGTCGATGATTCCGCGGGCGCCGCATGGGACGGTTCCGTCGTCGAGGTGGGATCGACATCGGCGAGGATCGAGGTGGATGCCGCCCCCTCCTTTTCCGCCTCCACCGACGACGCCGCACCGCCGACCGATGCCGTCGATGCCGATCCATCCCTCGCCTCGACGAGTCGCCTCTCGAGGCTATCTCGATCGAAGCAATCGGCATACGAAACGTCCATCCTCCCGAGTTCCGCTTGGATGTCGCGCGATTTCATGTCGGCGGGGGTGGGTCGCTGCTCCCACGACCGAGACGTCTCCCCCCCGACGTGGAGTCGACTCGACGACGACGACGACGACGACGACGGTGGCGCGTGGAAGATGATGCGATTGCGATGCGAACACCCGGCGCGATCGCGGTTATTATGGATCCGACGCGATGATGGGCCGATAATAATATTATTGACGATGACACCGCCCGGAGGCGGGGACGAGAATGCGTCGGCGGCGCGGGGCGCGCTTACGATGATGCTCGTCGATAGGGCGAACGTAAACGCCACGAGATGATGCGGGCGCCATGCTGCTGATGGTGTTGGTCGACCCGTGCCTTTCATCGTGATACTGGAGGGTGGGTGGAGAATTCGATGGAGAGACTATGAATTATGATACCTAATTTTTCTGAAGTTGTGTTGTTGTTGTTGGTCGGTGGTGGTGGCGGGTCGATGATGAGAACGGCAAGTTATGATGTTTTGTTACGTCGTGATGTTGATCCGTCCCCCTCCCGCCATAGAAGACAAACACGTACGTACGCAGGAATTGTACACTATGATTCTTCACAAAATTGGAGAGACGAAAGCTGACTCATCATAATATTAATAGTAGCTTTTTTTTTTACCGGGCGCGGCGAGAAAAATTAACGAATGATATCATCCATCATATAATACAAACCGTCGTGATGCGTTCCACTTCAATTCTCTCGACGCTGCTCATCGGCCTAGGTTGCGCCGATGCCTTCGTATCGCCATCTCCTCGATCGGCTTGTCTCGTTGGTAATGACAAGAACATCCGCGTCGTTCCGACGTCATCGAGTCTGAGTGAGTTCGGGGGTTCGAAATACGTTCGCATTCTACTATCCCTTGACATTCGATTTGGTAATACGGTATTCGGGACATCGTCGGGGGGATGGGATTGCGTTTCCCACCTTGACACGTGACGAACGTGCGAGGTATATGCTCACCAACCGAATTGCTCATCTCTTTCTCTTCTCTACATAATACGATGGACGACGATGTCATCGCCCCGCGCGAGTAGGCATGTCCGCGTTCGACGGCATCAAGGGGCCGGTGCAATCTTATGTCGATATTTGGACGCCCATGTTCCGTCAGGCGTCGGAGTCGGGACTGGTACCGGATTTCCTCCTCCATTGGGGACATGGTGCGGCGATGACGAGCGTCCTCCTTAGCATGGGGGTCATCGGCGCATACATGGGTTGGCAGATACGCCTCGGTAACGGCGAGGACGTCACCCCCCTCACTCTCGGGGATACGATCCGCGAGGCCCATCCAAAGAGTGAGTACATGCATGTCTTCCGACTTTATTAAGCCTTGTTTTTTGGGGGGGGGTCGTCCCTCAATCCCAATGTACTATTATAATCCCTCTCGCTCGTATTTTGGGCCTCGATGCCTTCGGTACCAACCGCTCAGTCATCGGCGGCGCCTTTTTCTTCTTCCTGCTGGGTGGTCAAGGTGGACTTGTACTACTCGACACTCAGGGAAAGAGCATATTGGAATCCCCCCACGCCATAACTGCCGCCCTATCGGTCGCTCTCTTGACCGCTCAGGCTCTACTACCGAAATTATTCGCGACGGAGAATGGTGCACTCGCGAGGGATGTCCATGCATATCTCGGAACGGCCACTATGGCGGTACTATTCGCGCATCTTGCGACCGGTGTCAATCTTGGGCTTTCGTTTTAGAATTGCTAAAAAGAATGAAGTAACAACCAAATTAAACTCACTCTTCTACTCGCTTCCATTCAGACATGGCAGTTGCAGAACCCATTTGCAATAAAGAATTGACTATTTGGACGACAAAGCTACATCGGTTTTATCGACTAAATCGGTGAGATTGGCGATTTGTGGCCGTCCCAGCAGCGCCACTAGGGACGTCATGGACATCTTTCTGCTCTTGTTCAACAGGCCGTTGGAGGCATCGAGCCGCTCCCAGACCAAGGGCATATGGCTGACAGAAAGCCAAGCCTTGCTGACGATGGATGCATTCACGATTTCCCTGCCGTTGAGGAATGTCATCATTTTCGCGAAACATTCCTCTCGGATGGGAATGATGATGGTTGTCCCCCCTCCTCCTTCGCGGTCGTCATCGTCATTGTTGCTGCTAGCGGTGTCCCCCGTCGGAAACAGGAAGGCGATTGGGAGGCGCATCCCCTCCGACTCTCTCGCCCTTGCCAAGGCGCTAGACCTGGCATCCAGCTCCGCTATCACCAGGGGAAATGCCTTCATGAGATTCTAGGCCGCGGCATCTTGCCCAGTCACGCCGTTCGTGAGGAGCGATAGCAGGGCGTTGGCTACAGTCCATGGTGTCGTTTTGGAATTCGATAGATCGAGCGAGGGCAGGGGCAGGAGAAGTGGCCGTTCGCCCACTGCCATTTTCGCCACGGCGGCGTCGCAGGTATGATTACCCGATGCCTCAAGCTTTATCCGCTTGGACATCTCTTCGACAGATGTTGATGTCCAAGCCGTTGCCCGGTTGAGATTAAAATCGCGTTAAGTAGGTACTGTAAGATTCACGTGGGAATAGTACGAATACGGAACCAGTCAGTCTAAGAGAATAATCGTCACTCCAATGATCCACATTATTTTTTGCGGGTTGAGATATGACGATTGAGAGGAAAAAGCAAGAGAGTATATGTTAAATCAGTTCCTGTTTAGTTCATATCCTCTAGGGGAAGGTCTCCTGCTTGATTATTGTTTCGGTTTAAAAAGGAATGCGCTCGCTTTTCATCATTACATCATCCATCTCGATCGAACGTCTACTTTCTTTACTCTGCCGTCGAATCGCGGCCCTCGTGGCCCTCGCCGTCCGCGCCGTCCTCGCCCCCCTCCACCGCCTCCGCCTCGGGGCCGACCGCGGCGATGTCCTCCTTGCGGCCAAGGCTCCCCACGACCTCCGCCGGCCGTATGACGTTGCCAGATATCTCCAATCCTGCCTTCACCGACCGTATCGCGGTCCCTCTCGGATGCTCCTCGCTTTGTTCCTGCTCCACCGCCACGACGCGTCCCACGTCCAATATCGACTGTCCTGCCGACACCTCGTAGACCGACACCCCCAGGTCCCTAAGCGACGTTTCGAGTTCGCTCCTGAGTCCGGAATCGAACGTCCTCGCGAAGTCGCTGCCTTCGTACTTCGTCCCGAGCACGTCGAGCTCGTCGAGAGCCGGGAGGAAGCTTCGCAATACCGAGGCGCGAGCGGCCGACTTGTCGTCGGCCATGTTCGCGCCTCGCACGCGCTTCGCGTTCTCGACGGATGCGACCTGACGGGCGTATCCGGCCGAGGAGTATCTGTCGATCTGATCTCTGAGGCCGGACAATTGGGATCGTTTCGCCCTGAGGGACGATTCGAGGGAGGCGATTGTTTGTTTCAATTCCTCGACCTCCTTCTTCCTCTCCTCATCCTCCTCCGTTTGTCGTTCGGGCGTTTCCTCCCCCTCGGCGACGGGCGGGGGGACGGAGTCTTCGACGGTGGTGCCGGTCGAGTCGTCGGCGGCGCCTTCGTCATCCCCGCTCATTCGGATCCCGGACGCGACGATGGTACGCCACGAGGAAGGGGGCGCCGCGACGATGGCGGGATGGCCGAGTCTACCGAGACCCATCGTGGTGGCGACGGGGGCGAAGGCGTCGGCGACCGAGCCCGATGGTGTCGACGACGACGAGAGGATGGCGAAGGCGATGCCAGCGGCGGCGATTAGCGGTGCCATCGTCTTGATGGTTGGTCAGGATGGTGATGTGACGAGGATGGAGGACAAAGGGAAGGAAAAAAGGGTGATTTGTTGATTTCGATGGAAGAGGGAGGCAGAGGGGGAGTTCAAGATGGCGAGGGACAGACCACGCAGAGATGATAGACAGGGGGAGCTCTTGACATGAAAATTTTGAGAGGGTAAGTACGTAATATCTACGATGCCATTTCGTATGTACCTAGGGGAAGAAAACGCGTCGTCGGTGATGTCTGATGTCGGCCTGCTGCGTCGGATAATTTTCGAGAAATTGCGGGGGGATTTTAGTTACTATCATACATTGATACTGGTTCCTACAATAGGAGGATCCATCCACCCGTTGAAAACCGAGCCCCGCACGCCGCTCCACCACCGTCCATCATTATTTTTATTTTTTTCTTCTTTCGGAGGCAAACCCAAAACTGCATCATGATCTTCAATCGTCACGCCACCAACGCCGTATCCGGCGCCCTCCGCGCCGCTGCAACTTCTCCCCGCGGATGCTCCTTCTCCACCACGTCCGCGTCCAAGGCGAAAGTGGCCGTCCTAGGCGCCGCGGGCGGGATCGGCCAACCCCTATCCCTCCTTTGCAAGCTCTCGCCGGAGATCTCCGAGCTGTCGCTCTATGACATCGTCGGTACGCCGGGCGTGGCTGCCGACCTATCCCACATCCCGACTCATTCGTCCGTGACGGGATCGCTGCCGAGTCCCGTGTCGTTCCCAATGAAGGGCAACATTGGACTTGAGGAGACCCTATCGGGGGCGGACGTAGTGGTGATCCCCGCGGGCGTTCCGAGGAAGCCTGGAATGACGAGGGACGACCTCTTCAACACGAATGCGGGAATCGTCAAGACACTTGTGGAGGGATGCGCCAAGTTCTGTCCCGATGCGATGATTGGCGAGTATATGCACGCAATTCTGGAGAGCAAAGTCGTCCATCGCCAAACTTGATTTTTTGACTTTTTCTACGTCGCGTTCGAAACAGCCATCATCAGTAACCCCGTCAACTCGACCGTGCCCATCGCCGCCGAAGTTCTCAAGAAGGCGGGGAAGTATGACCCCAAGAAGCTCTTCGGCGTAACGACTTTAGATGTTTGCCGCGCTAACACCTTCGCTGCCAATAGCCTGGGCTTGGATCCCAAGGACATCGACGTGACCGTTATCGGCGGACACGCGGGAATCACCATCCTCCCACTCTTCTCGAGGGTAGGCGGGGCCAAGTTCTCCGATGCCGAGTTGGAGGCACTTACCGTTCGCACGCGTGAGTAGAGTACACAGATTGTATAGCTCGGGTCGAAACATTTTCTATCAATGTCGTACCGTTGTAGCATGGTTTCTTTCGTTGAATTCAATCTTCATTCGTTTTCATTCGTGTTTACCCGTGGAAAAAATAATCTTTGGGGATCGTTAATAGAATTCGGAGGCGACGAGGTCGTGGCGGCAAAGGCGGGCGCTGGCAGCGCCACCCTCAGCATGGCCTACGCGGGATACGTCTTCACAGAAAACCTGCTAAGGGCTATCCGGGGTGAGAACGTCGTTCAATGTGCTTTCGTCGAAAGCTCCCTGACGGACGCGTCCTTCTTCGCATCGCCGGTTAAAATCGGGAAGAATGGCATCGAGGAAATACTGCCGCTCGGCGACCTGTCGCCGTATGAAAAAATGTGGTTCGACAAGATGATGCCGGAGTTGAAGAGTCAGATTCAAAAGGGCGTGGCATTCGCGAACGCCTAACGGGCGAACAAACGTCTCATCATGGGTATGGTCGGTCGATGTGCCAAGTCTGAAATCGTCCAAAATATATCAGGGGCAGTCATTCCTTGTTGTGGTGGTGCCATGCTGTTAGCTTTGGTCAAAAAGATGAAAGGTTTATGTTGTTGGAGTCTAATGGATTTGCACATTTGCTTGTTAGTTAGGTCAGTTGAGATTATATGTTACTGAATTATTGAACCCAGGCATTCTGTAATCTAATGTCTAAAGTGTGTAATCTTGCTTCTCTTGTACAAGTGTCTATCCATTATAACTTATCAAGATGTTATTTTCAAATCTGTCGACCAATTCCTCTTCTCTAGATATCTTAAAATATAAGATGTCAATCCTAAGCCTACTTGTCTTGTATGTTTTATGCATATTGCAATCGTCACCCCCAACCCCAATTTTCTATCTTTACTCAGAAAACCCATAACAATTCTATTCTTTACCTCGAGTACTCTCTCCATTTACTTGTCGCTCTCTTATACCAGCTAATTATGATCCTCCACAGTGCTCACATTCTCAGTTCATTACACCGAGGTTTCAAGTCAATTTCAGGGTCATAGGTGAAGGTGAAGAAAAGAGTTGTGCTTCCAGTGGTAGTCAGTGGGTTGAATATGGAGTTTTCTATGTTGCCAACTTGACAAGGACCATCATGTCGAGCGATGTAAAAGAAGTTATTAATCCACTCTCTCTGCCAGCATATTGCCAGCACATAGTCTGCAATATTCATAGGATTATCTGGTGGTGGGAATCGAAACTCCAATTCATTGAGTATGCAAAGTATATTGTATTGCCATTATAGGAGCAAGCCTGCACAATACTGTGGTCTCGCTCATCTTATAGTAGTCCGAGACGTTAGACCAAGACATTATCCATGGATTAAGGGTGGCTATCTGGGGAACAAGCTTGGATACATTGTCAATCTTGGACTCTACAGTGACAGCACCTGAACCTGCCCATTTGATCATTTAAGTGACCCGGCGGTGCAGATGTTCTTCAGGTGAAAGAAGCTCTGGTTTGGAGATCATTCTTTGAGAAAGAAACACACATTGGTTGCAGAGAGAAAAGTCTGATCAAATTCATTTGGAGGTGTTCCATCTGGGCAATCCCACCAGCAGATGCTTCCAGTATGTTGTGCTGATTCGCCAACGAACAAGTCGCCAGTCAACTCGTATGTAGCCATTTCGAGATGGTCAATGAGATGTTTCATGTTTTCTATGTTTGATGAAGGGAAATCTTCAAGCTCTCCTATTGATGTACATACTCATGGAGGAACATCAAAGATACATCATAAAGATGTACCAACAC